>PVJD01001364.1:177506-273590 GCA_004026545.1 Mormoops blainvillei | reverse complement strand
TCAATAAAATCTTTTTTTAAAAAATGGTCCATTCCTTGAGACCCTAGTCCTACCTACCAGGACCTACACTGCCAGGAAACAGTGTTTATTACAAACCTATTGTAATTAAGACAGTGCAGTATAGTGTAGGGACTAGCCAATGGAAAAGCATGGGTTTGGATACAAGAAGCCCATACCTACCCACTGTCCAAGAGGTCCAACCAGCTCTGGGTACCTTCTCACACAGACTGCTACCTTCCTTAGAAGTGTTAGTCTGCAGCCAGAGCCTCCTTAAAGAAATGTAGTAAGAGCTGGCAGAAGCGCTCTTGGTAAGAGTTCGGAGACTGCCTCAGGCAACGATCATTTGGAAACATTCTCCTAGAATGATTTTTCAACCTTTTAAATCTCATGGCACACATAAACTAATTACTACAATTCTGCAGCCCACCAATATATTTTTTGCTGATCTGACCTCCCAAAAAAGGGGGGGGGATAATTTTGATTCATTCACACCGGATGGCTATTGTAGTGTTGGCTGTTATCATTTTTTTTTAACTTGACAATCTAAGGGAAAAGAAGTCAGTGGCTCTGACTGAATAGTCAAGTATTCATGTTTTAAAAATTTTTGCAGCACGCTGGTTGAAAATCACCATTTTACAAGATTTTATAACTCAACTTACACAAGGAGCATGCTCAAAGAGTCATTATAGATCCTCCGCCACCTATGACTGTACCTCATGAGAGCATACCTTGTTCTGATTAATTCTCCGTTCACCCTGGGAAAAACCGTTCACATCTCTACCTGGAGGAGAGAACAAGTCGATGATGATTATAAAAGGATGCTGAAAGGAACTTTTTCTGTTATTCCAGAGGGCCCACTAGGACCAAAATTGAGGACAAAGCAGCATCAAGTATTCCAGATTCTTAAAAAAAAAAAAATCGAATACTTGCGCTAACCCACTAGTTTGGCTATCCATAATCGTCCTCCCCAACTCCCCACCTCCATGTGCGCAGAAGAAAAGGAAGGCGAGAGGGAGACAGGAGTTCCAGGCACGAGCCTTTGGGCTAGGGAGAAGAGCCATGGCTTTTCTTTTACCTTCATGTGAGGGAGAAGGAGGATATTTCATACTCTGCCCTGAGAGGGGGTGGTTTAGGAGAGTCACTTGTAGAGACATTGGACATAATCACGAGGAGACGGGCATGACCTGCCCGTGCTGCACGTGCAGTGGATCTGGTCTGCTTTCTGTGGCTGGTTGAGCTGGAGAAAAGGAAATTGGAGATGGCAGGGTACCAGGAGGCTGCTCCAGTGGAGCGGCCTGTATTCCTATGATGCGGAGTAGCCTGCAAGACCATAACTACCATGGAAGACAGTTGAGCTTAAGTTACCCAACCAGTTTCCTACTGTGATATTGTGATTTATATAAGACATATATATTTGGTTTTTATCCAGGTTTCTGACACAGAGCTCCAAAAACCCTTCGAATTTCCTAAGTGATAAGACCATAAAGGTGTCTTTTGTGGTGTTAATGAGGTGATTTTGGATTCCATCTAAGGATAGAGGCTGGTTGCCCAGACAACCAACCATATGATTAGAGGGATTGGATTGGAACTTTCAGCCCCACCCCCCTGACATTCAGAGAAAGGGGAGGGGATGGAGGTTGAATCAATCACCAATGACCGTTGAGTTAATCAATCATGCCTGCGTAATGAAGCCTCCATGAATACTGGAAGGGACAGGGTTCAGAGAGCTTCCAGGTTGGGGGACATGTGAAGATCCAGGGAGAGTGGCGCACTCCGAGAGGGTGCGGAATCTCCGTCCCCTTACCTGTACCTTGCCCTATGAATCTTTTCACCTGGCTGTTCCTGAGTCGTATCCTTTTATAATAAACTGGTAATCTAGTAAGTAAAATGTTTCTCTGAGTTCTGTGAGCCACAGGCCCAAGGAGGGGGCTGTTGGAACCTCCCATCTCTAGCAGCAACTTGGAGCCTGAAGTGGGGGTGGCAGCCTTCCGAGGCTGAGCCCTCGAGACCTGTGGACTCCAACGCTCTCTCTGGGTAGAGAGTGTCAGGACTGAGTTAAATGGCAGGACCCCCAGCTGGTGTTGGAGAATTGCTTGGTGGGGGAGAAGGGAAGTGTTCTGTGCAAAAGTAAAGGAGGCACACGGGGAATAAGGACATAATAGGGAAGAGCTGCGTTTTGCTCTACTCAGGGGTGGAAGATCCTCATTTCCAAGAGGATATCAGAGCACGCGGGCAGGCGGGACTGCATTGCTAAGAGGGCGGTCTGTGGCACAAGAAACTAATTCATGCAGTCCCCACGGGAAGGGGTAAGTTTTGTGGTTTGACCACTAGGGGGATCTGCTGGGTGGATGATGGGATCTCTCTGTAGGGTGAGAGGTTATCTAGAATCTGATTTCTTAGTTCCTTTTGTTTATCTGTTGATTTGTGAGAGCAAATCACTTAAAATATCTCGTACCCGGTGGAGAGGAGAAGAGTCCTTTGAGATCTGGACTCATGAGTTTTGGTGGTTCTGTGTCCACGCGGACTAGTGACCGAAGTTGTAAAACCGAAGCTGCAAACCCTGGGCATCTGTAAGCCTATAAATGAGAAAAGCCGTAAATCTCTTTGCGCGAGTGTGGAGTATTTTCCTACCTCCTAAGAGTATTACAAATTAGATTATGAAGACTCAAATTAAAGTAAATTTGTTCTGATTGGTTTATAGAGACTAACAAGAGCTTACATAAATCCGATATTGCCCAAATTCCCAGGAAACAAAGCAGCTGACACTTTAAATGGGTTCAACAAAACAAAACAAAAAGCCCTTCTCATAGACACTACTAGCTCAGAAGCAATTATATACAAAACCCATGTGCATGTAATTAAGAAAGTTTTAATCCTTGTACTGATCTGAAATTTTGCCTTAAAAACACACACATCATTTTTTTCCTGATTTTACCAGTGTAGGGCATAATACAAATATACATTTTATTTCTTTTCATATATTTTTAATTAAAAAATTTTTTTATTGTTCAAGTACAGTTTTGTCCATTTTCTCCTCACTACTCCCCCCTCCCTCAACCCACCCCCTTGACTTAGACCATGAGTTCCCCCTATACGTTCCTTGACCACCCTTCCCGTTTCCCCCCCTGTCTTCCCCTCCCCCACTCCTCTGTTCACGGCCAGTTCGTTCTTCGCTTCAATGTCTCTGGTTACATTTAACTTGCTGTGTGTTCTGTTGATTAGTCTCCACTTATAGGTGAGATCATATGGTATTTGTCTTTTACCACCTGGCTTATTCCACTTAGCACAATGCTCTCCAGTTCCATCCATGCTGTTGCAAACGGTAGTAGCTCCTTCTTTCTTTCTGCTGCATAGTATTCCACTGTGTGAATGTACCACAGTTTTTTGATCCACTCATTGACTTATGGGCGCCTAGGATGCTTCCAACACTTGGCTATTGTAAATTGTGCTGCTATGAACACTGGGGTACATAGGTTCTTTTGAATCAGTGTTTCAGGATTTTTAGGGTATAATCCCAGCAGTGGAATTGCTGAGTCAAAAGGCAGTAAAAATATGGAACGGTTCACAAATTTGCATGTCATCTTTGCGCAGGGGCCATGCTAATCTTCTCTGTTTCGTTAATTTTTAGTATATGTGCTGCTGAAGCAAACACCAAACATACATTTTAGTCAGATTTTTAAGATTTGCATTTGTTTTCTCCCGATGAGAATGTTGATGTGAACATTCTAATACACAACATGCTCCTCTCCCACAGTCAATCCTGGTACAGCCTCAATCACCTCACGACCATTTTTATCAACCTAACTAGTTTCTCCTTCCGACAGAGAATGGGGAGGTAAGACATTAAGAACCACCTATCATGAACATTTTATCAAACTCTTTTAGGTTCGTGGACCCAATTCCATTATGTATGAATGTGTATGTGTGGGGTGTGATGGGAGGAGACTTCCGCACACCAACATGCAATTCTCAGACACAAGCATGGTGTCTTACAATTCAACTCAATTCTGACACTCTGCATGGAGACAGTGTCAGATGCCACAGGTTTAGGGTTCAGTCCTACAAGACTCCTCTGCCCCAGGCTTCAGAGGCCAGTAGTAAGCCCAGGTTGTTACTATGCTTCCGACTGACTGGCTGCAGATTGGAGGTTCTCATGACCCCCTCCTTCCTTGGAAGCAGTGGTTGGGTGGACAGCTCACTGACCCAGGACTAGAGCCCAGAATGACCCATGTTCTGGGAGTGTGGTGGAAAATACAAGGGGACATGCATGTCCCTGAGTCATTCCCAGGTTCCCGGCATGTTTCTCTAGGAGAGTCAGTGGATAATGGGGTGTAGTTTCAGGTTGGGGCAGGAGGCAGAGTCCCAGAGTAACTCTTCTACGTGATCTCTGGTGTCACATATGTCTACGGCAAAGACAATCTCTAGATCAAAAAGCTGAAGAGCTGGGCTGTCTCTGTCCTGTCTTCCCTTGCCTTGGGGGGATTCATGGAATAAATGGATTATCTATGGATGGAATTAATGGATTATTCATCAAGAACAAAACTAATCCTTTCAGGTGCTGGTTGCTAACAAAGAATGAAAATCAGGAATATTAATTCATAGATCCCCAAATCTCAGAACCAGAGTCAACGATGGAATTCAAGTTCAGGCCCCACCTCCAGGCTTCACCTCTTAACCAGATGGTGCATTTAGACAATTTTCCTGACCACACAGAAATGAATTCCAACTGATTCCTAGGGTTCACCCAAGGACACTCTGGGAATACGGGCATGAGTGTGGGGGGAGGGCAGCAAAGACTTCCTGAAGGAGGTGACCACAAGCTGAGTAAGAGAGTAGGCTATAGTAGACGTTCATTAAATGTTAATTTTAAAAGGTGGGGCTGCGCCACACTGTTGTCCAAGTCCATGAGTCCTTTTTTGTGGTGATTGCAGGGGGGAAGAGAGTATAAGCGAGATAAATGATAATGGACCATAATGCAATAAAAAATAAATTTAAATGAAAAACACAAATGTGCTGAGGATAATGGGAGCCATATTTCTCACCATTGAAGAACAAATGATAAATATGAAAAGAGAATAGAATGAATGATGTAATTTGGGGTCAGAATAGGAAATATCAGTGAGAACTCATAGATCTTGATATCTACAGATAGAGAAATAAATATAGATGTAAATAAATTTCTTTTTTTTAAGTGGAGTTACCCTGGCCAGGCAGCTCAGTTGGTTAGAGCATCATCCCAATATGCCAAGGTTGTGGGTTTGATCCCTGGTCAGGGCACAAACAAGAAGCAGCCAATGAAGTCATATATAAGTGGAACAACAAAACCATGTTCCTCTCTCTCTCTCTCTCTTAAATCAATGAAAAAAAAAGTAGAGAAACACATTGTAAAGTGTATGACTTTCTAACCACCATGCTGTACACCTGAAATTAATACAGAATAATACTGAATGTATAAATATATATTTTTTGATTAAATGAATAAAAAAAACCCCACAGTCTTCTCATTGAGCTTTTTTCTGCCAATCTGTGCAGTTTATGGATCTGCACATGAAGAAGAGACAATTCACAGAACTAGCATCACTTTGCTTCCTGACTTCAGAGGTATATCGTTGTTTTGTGACACATTTTCGAAAGAAAAAAGAAAAAAATAACAACAACATAACATAAAAATAATACCAAAAAAAAAAAAAAGGTGGAGTTAATAGATGAAGACGTGGAAGATCAGCAAACATGTCCCCGGTACAGGCTACGGGAGGACATATCTGTAGAGAGCTTAAAAACTATATCCAGCTAAACGTTGGTCTGCTTTTTATTGTTACCAGACATTTCCAATAATGTTTGTGACAAAATATTCCTCTCTAAGACAGTCTTTTGTTAGTGTAAAATCTAAACAATTGCTGTGGGTATTGTTGAGTTTATTTAGTTTTATTAATATATAAAAATTAGAAAACCATAAGCAAAATGAAAAGGCAACCTGTTGAGTGGGAGAAAATATTTGCAAATCATATCTCTGATAAGGGGATAATATCCAAGAAGTATAAGGACCTTACACAACTCAATAGCAACAAAAATCTGATTAAAAAATGGGCAGAGGATCTGAATAGATAATTTCCCAAAGAGAATATATAGCTGGTCAACAGGTACATGAAAATGTGCTCAACATCACTAATCGATCATCAGGGAAATGCAAATCAAACCCACTTGAGATATCACTTCACACCTGATAGAATGGTTATCATGAAAAGACAAGAAATAAGTGTTGGTGAGGATGTGGAGAAAAGGGAACCCTTGTACACCGTTGGAGAGTATATAAATTTGTACAGCTACTATGGAAAACTGGAGATTCCTCAAAACAAAGAAAACTACCATATGACCCAACAATTCTATTTCTGGGTATTTATCTGAAGGAAAAAAACTACTAATTTTTCAATGAACATGGGGATATCTGCCTCCCCATATTCATTGTGGCATTATTTACAATAACCAAGACATGGGAGCAACTTGTGTCCATCGATAGATGAATGGATAAAGATGTGGTACATATATACAATGTAATATTATTCAGCCATAAAAAGAAGAAAATCTTGCCATTTGTAACAACATGGATGGATCTTGAGGGTATTATGCTAAATGAAATAAGTTAGAGAAAGACAAATGCCATTTGATCACACGTGTGGGATCTAAAATGAAACGAAACAAAACAAAACAGTAAACTTACACATACAGAGAACAACAGATTGGTGGTTGTCAGAGGTAGGGGTGGTGGGTGAGGGGGATGCATAAAATGGGTGAAGGTGGTCAAAAGGTGCAAACTTCTAGTTATAAGAAAAAGTACTAGGGGCATAATGCATAGCATGGCGACTGACTATAGTTAATAATACTGTATTGTATATTTGGAAATGCTAAGAGAGTAGATCTTGAAGGTCTCATCACAAGAAACAAACTTTGTAACTATATGTGGTGATAGATGTTAGCTAGATTCATTGTGGTGATCATTTCACAATAGATATAAAATCATATCATTGTGTTCTGCACCTGAAACCAATATAATGTTATATGTCAATTATATCTCAATGAAAATAAAGAAAAAACACATGAAATTATATAAGTAAGCTTATATTAGCATATTTTTATCATAGACCTTTTAGTAAACATCATATTCTGTCTGGAAGTTAATCTGGAGATCAGTTATATGGTCACCCAGAAACACACGTACTCAGCCACACATGTTTGGAGCTCACTTTAGGCACGGGTCATGTCTCCAACCCCTGTGGTATTAGTTACCACTGCGTTTACACAGTAGCTTCCAAATAACTAATTATGATTTATAGGTAGTGATTATAAAGGCAAAGAAACAGAATTTGACTTAAATTCTGTCATTCAATGTAACGAGTTGAAGTTTTGTGTTCAAATTTAAAACAATGAGACAGATTGCAAAATGAGAGGGTAAAATATTTTTGTTTGGTTAAGTGCAAATTTTAGTTCATACATAAAATCTTTTCCTGAATGTGAATCATGTTTTTGACGTGGAAATTTATTCTTTAAAAATTATTGTTTTAAAGCGAAAGATGAGTCAGGAAAATAAATGTTCTTATCAGTGCAATTTAGCAGTTTGGTAAACTAAACTTCACTTTAGTTACCGGAGGATCATTTATGTAAAGTATTTCATCAGGTTTTAGTGAAAGGATCAAAGTTTAAACAGTTTTGGAGCTCATAAAACTTTTCATTACAGGAGTTCAATGATTTACAAAGCTAGTGTGAAGGAGGCGGTATCCGGGAAGCAAAGGGAAAAATAAATGAGAACTGTGCTGGGCTGATGAAAAAATGGCTACTCCTCATCTTGTATCCAGCTCCTTCAACCAAAAATGGAATAAATAGTTGTACTTTTTTTTTTTTACCATATGTTAATTGTTTGCATTTATTTTACTGGCATGAATATACATACGAAGATTTGTATAAAAGAAAATTTTCATTTTTACATTTCTTTTCTGGCCATTATAATTATGCATCTCATTTCATGATTGTTTGAAATATGAAATTTGAATTATGAAAGTAATTTTATCCTATAGAAGAACAAAGTGTTAAAAATGATCTGCTCCGTGTGTCAAATATGACTCATTCCACAGGTTTTTTCTTAGTGCCACGTTGGGAGACACACTAGGCTCATGGTAACTGTGAGAGGTGTCAAATGGGAACCAGACATGGGCCCAGGCAGTGATACCTGAGCAGGGGTTTCCCATAGAAGCATAACCACTATTTCTTAAGAGATGCTCTCAGCTCCACCCCATGCTAGTGGCTGGAGACACTAAGATAAAATTAAGACAATTTTTATCCCACCTGTTATGACGGAGCAAATGTCCCTGGGCTCACCAAAGGCCACTTGTCTATCTGTATCCTGGGTCCTGTCGTTTCTTGACTTACCTATGTCACTCCCATAATTAAGCCCTCTCTCTGCTGCAGTATTGGTTTCTTTTCATTGGTGGGTCCCTGCCAGCCTCCCTTAATTTCTCTCCCAACTACCACCTCACTTCTCTGCCCTCATTCACAGCCAAACTTCTTTGAAAGAGCTGTTTTCAGACAGTGTCTCAGTGTCTCCATCTCAGCAGCACCTGTTCACTTGTCCTCATTTTAATCAGCTTCTATCTCCCCTGTAACTGCTTCTGTGAAAGTCACCAATCACATCCATCTTGCCAAACCCAACAGGCACTCACCTGCCTCTTAGCAACATTTGATGCAGGTGAACAATCCCTCTTTTATTTATTTAGGTATGTATGTATGTATTTATTGATTATTCTTTTATTCATTGATTTGAGAGAGAAAGGAAGGGGGTGGGGAGAGAACAAGAGCGACAGCAAGAGACAGACAGACAGACAGACATCTACTTGTTCCACCTGTTCATGCACTCACCTCTCCATTACTGCATGTGCCCTGAGTGGGGATCAAACCCACAAGCCTGGTGCACAGGGGTGAGGCTCCCATCGGCTGAGCTACGTGGCCAGGGCTGAACAGTCCCTCTTTTAGATATGAGTTTCTCTTGGGTTCTTAAAATACAGTCTTCTGACTTTCCCCCACCACTCTGGCTGTGATTTCCAGCCTCTTTGGATGACCTCACTGCTCTGCTGGGTCTTAAAATGCAGGAGGCCTGCAGGCTTTCTCTAACTCTCTCACTCTGATGGCTTTATAACCACCATGTCTGGCTGACAACACCAACATTTGCATTTACAGTCCTAGCACCTCCCTGAGCATATTTAGTAGCCATCTCAAAATCAACATGTCTAAAGTGGAATTCTTGTTTCAGCTGCACGCAAATCTACTTCTCTTTCCATTTTTCCGTATCGCCAAATGGTGCCGTCACCACTCAGCTGCTCAAGCCAAAAATCGAGGAATCCTCTTTGACTCCTCTTTTCCTCCCAGCCCTTCACCACTGCAATCCATTACCAAGTCTGTCCCATTTAATTTTAAAATATTCTCCAATTACCATCATCAACCCCACCAAATAATGACATTTTTCTTGGTGAGCCCCTTTAGCTTTCTAACTTGTGTCTCTGTTTCCATCTTGTCCCCTATAAATCCATAAACCTCAAAGGAGCCCAATGATTACTTTAAAAACTTAGATCACGTCAACTTCCTGTTTAAAATATTTCAGTTGCTTGCCATCACATTTAGAATAAAATCCAAACTAGTGTTCGTGATCCTCAAGACCTTAACCATCTCTGTCCTCATGTCATTCCTCTCTCCCCCTGACTCACATCACCAAGGTCACCTGGCTGTCCTATTTTCCTTCTAGCATACCAAGTTCTTTCTTGGTTCAGATTCCTTCACTCTTGGCTCCTTTTAGACCACATTTCTCCATTATGTTTTTTTCTACAGCATTTGCCACCATCTAAAATCATGTTATTGACTTTATTATAGTTATTTCTTGTCTGCCCATTTAGGATGAAAATTCCTTAAGAGCAAGGAATTTGTTCCGTCTTATTTGCCACTGTATCCGGAGTTCCAAACACCAGGGCCTGACACCTAACGGGCACTCCATACGTATAATAGAAGAAAGACATTGTGCCACGGAGTTCCCAGCTTTCGGCTTGTACGCTGGGTCAGCAGTACCTGACGGAGAAGATCCAAGCCTCCAGGGGATTATGACAGGAGCACTGACCTGGTCGGGTGGTGGCAGAGGCTCTGTCTGCAGAGGCCCTACGGCCCGATCTGCCACTATCTTCAACCACTTTCGGGGGTTCTCCATTCTCTGGTTGACAAGGTCAGGCCAGAATCTGAAACCTCAGTGTCCCCGTCCCAATTTGGGCCCAACAGAGATGCTCAGACTGAAGGGTGAAAGGGGCAGATCTAAGACTTAAGAAGTTGTGAATGTCTGAGGTCGTGGTCTTGCAGCACCCGGGCAGACGGAGCCGGACTGGGTGGGGCTGCGCCTGCTGGGTGGGTCGGTGGGTTTGGCCCTTGGCCCCGCCCCCCAGCGCAGCGGGAAGCAGAGGTGGAACGCAGTGATTGTGGCGTGGAGGTGCGCGACACCCGACTTGCGACGCCACGGCGGCGGGGCTCAGCTCTGTTCTGATGTGGTTTGGGCCCGCACCGGGTTTCGAGGTGCAGCGGATTCCAGGCTGAGATGGAGCAAGAGGACGAGGTTCTGAACCATTGGCAGGCAGCTCAGCATCAGTTCGCAGAGGTGGGTCAGGCGTAAGCCCCAGGGCAGGGCGCGGGGTCTGGAGGAACGGGGGCTGGAAGAGGAGGAAAGCAGACATCTGGGCTTTAGGAGTTCGAGGGACGGGGTTGGGAGGGATGGGAGATCGAGGACACAAATCATGTGTCATTATACTGAACGTAAACTGTAACTGAAAAAAATATGTACATGTTTCTGCAACTGGACATTACGCTATACCTCTGCCAAAAAAAAAAAAATCATGTGTCGTTTATTCAATTAATATTCATCGAGCCTTAGTGCCTGCCCTGGTTCCCGGTAAAAAGTTCCCGGTAGCTTCAAAGAGAGGGACTTGAGTACTGAGGGAAAAAGGCAAAGTTAGGAAGGCAGTGGGACATGTGCATGGAAGACAAATTAAATATTTTTTGGAGCCCTACAAAGTGCCAGGCCTTTGTCAGACCCTGGGCATTCATGGTGAGTTTTCCGTAAGACACTATACCATTTTACTAATAAATCACCGAATGATTGGAAGTGTACGAATTGTGACAGAGAAGTACAGAGACCGCGGGGGTAAAGAGCAGAGGTGTTGGATCTGGTTTAGGACACTGAGAAGACACCTGTGGATTTGGTCTGGGACTGGTGAAGTACTTAGGTGGAGGGTTTGCAGGCCCTGAGACCAGAAACGGTTATGCCTCACCTTGGAGGAAGTGAGACTAGGCCACTGGAGTGAGGGGAGAGTGGCCCAAGGGAAGAGGGGTGGCAGGGATTCCTGCACCATCGAGGTCAAGCAGGGCTTGTGTTCATTATTGCAAGAGCAGTAGGAAGCCATTGATGAGTTAGGCCACGGTCAGTCACGATTATCTTTGCATTTTTTTCAACCCAGATTTTCTTTTTTTTTTTTTCAAGAGTGCCTTGGCAGTTGTGGGCAGAATTCAAGGCAATAGTTAGAAAGCTATTGTGATAATCCAAGTGGAAGTTAAAATGGCGGCCCAACTAGAGAGGCGACAGTAGAGATGGAGGTCCTGCAGATGCTTGGGAGGTGGACACCACAAAAACTGGCAATTTCTTGGATCTAGGTGGTGAAGGAGGCGTCCAGGACAATGAACAGATTTCTGGCTTGCACAATTTGGCGAGAATAGTGGACATTTTCTGAGAGAGGGAAGAATGAGAAGAAACAGGATTAAGTTGTTAGTGGAGGGTTTTTGTTCTTCTCCTCTCTGGGGATGACTGGGGAGTGGGTCAGGGTGCTCAGGAGTTTTGGACTTAGTCCAAAGTGCCTGTGGGTAATCCAAAGGGACAGAGCGTTAGGCAGCGGGAAGTTTCTGGATGGATCTGCCCTGGAGCTATTGTTTTAAGAATAATTGGAATATAAACAGAAATGGATCATTAGCATGAGAAAGATTGCCTGAGAGTAGTCCAGGGAAGCCTGTAGCAGAGACTGAGAAGGAGGAGGGCCAGGGAGACGGGAAGGAAGAAACTAGGCGTGTGTGTGTTTAGGTGTTCCTAAGGCCAAGGGAAGGGAACTTTTCGAGACGTGTGTGGCCAGTAGTGTCAGAGGCTCCTCAGCAATCCAGCAACGAGGATCCTGACAAGGTTTTGGACTCAGTGATATGGAGGTCGATGGTGACCTTTTTGCAAGCTGCTCCTGGGGAGAGATGGGGATGAGAATGAATTTGGGGGAATAATGGGTGACGAAGTGGTGAAGATGAGTTTAGGCACTTCCCTGATCCCTGCGAAGGGATTAGAAAGAGAAAAGGGGATGGCACACCAGAAATACCCATCCAATAGACATTTATCTGGGACCTACTATGTGTCTGCTTATGCTAGTTGCTGAGCATATAGTGGTGAATGAAACAGGATCTCCCTAGCATTAGTAGGGTTTAAAAATGATCTTCCCTCTCCATAGTCAAAACATTATCAGACCTATCAAGGTTGATGATAGATAATCTTTTTTAAAAAGGATTTTATTTATTTACATTTAGGGGCAGGGGAAGGGATGGAGAAAGAGAGGGAGAGGAACATCAGTGTGCGAGAGATACGTGGATTGGTTGCCTCTCACACACCCCCAACCAAGGAACCCGCTTGCAACCCAGCTGTGTGCACTGATGGGAATCGAACCAGTGACCTTTGGGTCTGAAAGCCTGCAGTCAATCCACTGAGTCACACCAGTCTGGGAGATAATCTTTTAATATCATCTTAGTGCAATTCTTATTCAAATTTGCTTAAAACGTCCTTTAGCTGATATGTCTAAACCAGGATCCAATTTGAGACCACATTGCATGTGGTTGGTTATTATGTCCTATAGGTCTTTTCATACCTTTTTCCTGACTAACTTTCCTTTTTTCATGATCCTGATTTATGTTCTATAGAATGTTCCTCCTTCTGGATTCATCAGACTGGTTTCTCATGGTATCATTTAGCTTGATCTTCTGTCTTTTGTATTCCCTCTAAATTAGAGTTAGATCTTAACGTTTAATTGGATCCTTGATTTTTGGTAAGAATGTCTCATAGGTACAATAAGCTTCATCTTCCATTACATGAGGAGGCTCACCTGGCTCTCCACATTTGATGACACTAGGCTTGGCCCTTGAATTAAGGTAGCGAAAAGGCTGATTGATCTCTCTATTCAAGCTTATCTTTAGCCTTGCAGTCAGAAAATATAACCAGTGTACTGTTACCTTGGATGCACCCAAATGCCTTCGTTCCCCACCAAGCATTCACATACTGGTTTCAACCAAATACTAATTTTTCCTCAATCAAAAGTTCATTAAGGGCTATAAAATAATGATTTTCCAATTTCACCATTCCTTCTACACTTATTAAGTTGTATTCTTCTGTAAAGTAGGATTTATCTTAAACAACTGGAATAATTTGGTGATTTTGAAATAACAGTTTTCTACCGAAAAGACAGACTACTTGATTCTTTCACTTCAGTTCCCAATGTCTGAAGCTGGAAGAAGAGCTGAATTCTTGTCACTTTTGGCTCATGAATATTCATAGATTCAATCTATTAAAATTAACAATCATTATTCTTTTTGATTCTCAAATTTTCACAAACTTGGCCAATGGGGATCCCTTCTGTGTCCTTTTTAAAAACACTTAAAAATTGTAAAATCTACGTAATATAAAAATATCATCATAACCATGTTTAAGTGTGGACAGCTCTGTGGCACGGAACACGTGTACATCATTGGGCAGCTGTCATCACCATCCACTTCTAGAACTTATTTCATCTTCCCAGACTGAAACTCCCCAAGCACTAAATAGTGACTTCCCAATCCCTACCACCCCCACCAACTCCCAGTCCCTGACCCATTGTACTTCTGTCTGTTTGGATTTGACTTCCTTAAGTACCTTATATAAATAAAATCAGACGTTATTTGTCCTTTAGTGACTGGTGTATTCCACTTAGTACAATGTCTTCATGGTTCACTCAGGTTGAGGCATGTGTCAGAACTTTCTTCCATTTAAGGCAGAACAACATTCTCTCATATAGATATACCATGTTTTTTAATTCATTCATCATTTGATGGACACTTGATTGCTTTCACATTTTGACTATTGTGAAAAATGCTGCTCTAAACAGGAGGGTACAAATACCTATTCCAGTTCCCTGCTTTCAATTCTTATAAGTAATATACCCAGAAGAGAAATTGCTGGATCATATGATAATTTTGTTTTTAATTTGTTGAGGAATTGACATACTGTTTTCAATGACGGCTGCATCATTTTACATTCCCAGCAGCAGTACACGAGGATTCCAGTTTCTTCACACCTTGTCAACGTTTTTAAAAAAAAAAAAAATTTAATTTATTTTTAGAGAGGGGAAAGGAGGGAGAAAGAGAGGGAGAGAGACATGGATGTGCAAGAGACACATTGATGGGTTGCTTCTTGCATGCCCCCGGCCAGAGGAGACCTGGCCTGCAGCCCAGGCATGTGTCCCAGCTGGAAATTCAATCGCCTGCCTTTCAGTTCGTGGAACAACGCCCCGCCCACTGAGTCACACCAGTCAGGGCTAACACTATTTTTTTTTTTATAATAGTCACTTTAGTGGGTGTGAAGTAGTATCTCAATGTGGTTTTGATTTGCATTTTCCTAATGATTAGTGATGTTGAACATTTTTTCATGTGTTTATTGGTCATTTGTATGCTTTTGGAGAAATGTCTAGTTAAGTCCCATGTCCATTTTTGAATTGGGCTATTTGTTTATCTGTTGTTCTAATTTTTAAAATATATATTCTGAATATTAGTCCCTTACCAGATATGATTTATATTTTCTCTCATTCTTTTTTTTGCCTTTTTATTGTTGATAGTGTCCATTAGTGCACAAAAATTTTAATTTTGATAAAGTCCAATTTTATTTATTTTATCTGTTGTTACTAATGCCTTTTATGTCATATCCGAGAAATCATTGCCAAATCAAATGTCATGAAACTTCCCCCATTTTCTTCTAAGAGTTTTATAGCTTTAGGCCTTGTTTCAGTCTTGATCCATTTTGAGTTAATTTTTATGTGGTGTTAAGTAAGGTTCCAACTTGATTCTTTTATATGTGAATATTCAGTTTTATAGAAAAGACTGCCCTTCTCCCACTGAGTGGTCCTGGCAACCTTGTTGAAAATCATTTGACCATATACGTGAGGGTATATTTCTGGGCTCTATTTCTGTTGGTCTATAGGTCTATGTTTTTCTTTTTTTTTTTTTAAATCCACACCCAAGGACATTTTTATTGATTTTAAAGAAGGGGGAAGGGAGGGAGAGGGAACATCAATTTGAGAGAGAAACAAGGATCACTTGCTTCTTGCAAATGCCCTGACTGAGAACCAAACCCACAACTTAGGTATGTGTCCTGACTGGGAATTGAATCTGTGACCTTTTGATTTATTGGGACAACACGCCAATCAACTGAGCCATACCAGCCAGGACTATAGGTCTGTTCTTAATGCTAATACCATACTGTTTTGATTATTATAGCTTTGTAGTAAGTTTTTCAAAACAAAATGTTTTTTTATTTTTTTATTTTTGGCTATTTGGGTCCTTTGTGACTTTATGTGAATTTAGGGTGGATTTCTCTATCTTTGCCAAAAGGATTTTGATAGGAATTGTATTAAATCTATAGATTGCTTTGGGTAACATTGACATCATAACTTATGTCCTTCAACCATGACCATCTCTTTTCGTTTATTTAGGTCTTTAATTTCTTTCAACAATGTTTTGTAGTTTTCAGCGATTAAGTTAACCTCCTTGGTTATTTCTGTGTATTTAATTCTTTTTGACGCTATCATAAATTGAATTGTTTTCCTAATTTCCTTTTCAGATTATTCACTGTCAGGGTATAGCAACAACTGATTTTTTGTGTGTATTGAACTTGTATCCTGCTACTTTGCTGAATTTGTTTGTTAGTCCTAATAGGTTTGTGTCAGTGTATATGTGGTCTTTCAGATTTTCTGCACATGAGATTGCTTTATCTGAGAACAAGGGATAGTTTTAGTTCTTTTTTCAACTTGGATGCCTTTTTATTTCTTTTCTTGCTTCGTTGCTCTGCCTAGAACTGCCAATACAGTGTTGAATAGAAGTGGTGAAATTGGGCATCCTTGTCTGGTTCCTGATCTTAGAGCAAAGGCCTTTTCCTTGAGTATAATGTTAGCAGTGAATTTTTTATAAATGCCTTTTATTATGTTGGAAGTTTCTCTTTCTAGTTTTGAGTGTTTTTTAATCATGAAAGGGTATTAAATTATTTCAAATGCTTTTTCTGTATCAGTTGAGATGATATGTTTTTTCCCCTTTATTTTACTTATGCAGTACATTACGTTGATTGATTTTCATATGTTGAATCACCCTTGCGTTTCTGGGATAAATTCCACTTGGTCATGTTATATAAACTGCTAATGTGCTGATGGATTTGGTTTGCTAGGTTTTTCTTTAGTTGAGGATTTTTGCATCTATATTCATAAAAGACTTGGTCTGTTGTGTCCTTTACTTGTGATGTTTTTTGTCAGGCTTCTGTATCACGCAATCTAACTCATACAATGAGTTAGGAAGTGTTCCCTCCTTCAGTTTTTGGGAAGAGTTTGAAAAACATTGATGTTTTCCTTTAAATGTTTAGTAGTATAAGCATATAAAGTATGCAGCTTAATGAATTACCTGTTTCTGCTCTGTGCTTCTTTTAAAAAAATTTTTTTTATTGTTATTTTATTACAGTTGTCCTAATTTTTCCCCTTTGCCCTCCTCCGCCCATCCCAGCCCCTGCTCCCACAGTCAGTCCCCACACTGTGGTCCATGTCCGTGAGTCATTCATACATGTTCTTTTACTAGTCTCTTCCCCTTCTTTCCACCTTTAACTCCCTCCCCCGATGCTCTGTGATTCTGTAATTGATGTAAAAGCTGTGATTGTTTTCTTAAGTTCTGCTTTTTTCCTTCTTTTTAAAAAAGTTGTGTTTGAAGGTTACTAGTTTTTCTTTGATTTGTGGCAGCATTTTTCCAGTGAATTTTATTTTTCGCTTGAGAAATTACAATCTTTAATTTCTGGTTTGATGTTTTTGTGTCTTTATTTCATTTATTTATTTTTCTTATTGGATACTGCATTTTTTTAACTTATGTGTTGGTTTTCATATTTGCATGGTCTTTTCTGCACTGTCCCAATGGAGGAGGAGTGGGTGGGAGGTGATGGGGTAGCTTTTCCAGTTCCCCAGCTCAAGAGCGCTCTCTATCGCTACAGTAATGGACAATGTAAGAAATAGGATTTTTGGATCCTACCCTGTTTCAAGAAGTTCTGCCACCAGGGCCTTTTTTTCCTTCCTGTTACACCAGTCTGTCATCAAGGGCTACTGCCCTAACTTCCAAGACAGTGCCCCACTTTTTTTTTTTAAGATTCTTTTGAAATTTATTTCCCCTTACCGTTTTAAAAAGTGCTTTTAAAAGTCTACCTCTTTTTTTTTTTTACCTCCTCTAATGCTTGATCTCAGACTTGCCACAACAGTTCCTGTTCTGGTGAGACCCTCTTCTGTAGATAAATATTTGCAGATGGTTTCTAAGTTTTGCTAAAACCAGGACCCATGTGAAGCATCCACTGTTTTTTTTTCTTTTCTTTTCTTTTCATTTTAAATTTTATTTATTTATTCATTTGTAGAGAGGGGAAGGGAGGGAGAAAAAGAGGGAAAGAAACATCGATGTGTGCTTACCTCTCGCACACCCCCCATTGGAGACTTGGCCTGCAACCCAGGCATGTGCCCTGACTGGGAATCGAACCACTGACCTTTTGGCTCACAGGCCATCGCTCAGTCTACTGAGCCACACCAGCTGGGGCTTTTTTTTCTTTTCTTTTTCTTTTTGAAGCCTCCATTCTTATTTGCCCTCTCCGTTGCTTTTCTGAAATAATAAAAAACACACCATTGCTCTGGCCGGGTGTCTCAGTTGCTTAGATAGTCATCCCAATACACCAAGGCTGCGGGTTGTATCTCCAGTCAGGGCACATACAAGAATCAACCAATGATTTCATAACTAAGTGGAACAACAAGTTGACACTTCTCTTTCTCTAAAATCAATTAATACATTTAAAAAAGAAAGAAAAAACATGCCAATGAGGGAAAATGGCATGAGTCACACCTAGGCTTCCATAGTCCTATCGGCAAGACCTGTGTCTTAGAAGAGCCCAAGCTGGAGAATGGCCTGGAAGTAGGATAATTCAGGCAAGAGATGACGGAGGCCTAGATTCGGGTGGGCTCTAGAAGTGGGGAGGAGAGGGACATGTGGAACTGCAGTTTCAGCTAGGATGAATTTTCTCTTTCTCTCTCTCCCTTCCCCCAAGGGTACTCAGGAGTCAGTGTGCATGCTGGACACGTCTCCATCTCCCAGAAGCAGCGGAGGGCACACCTCTTGGAACCATGGTCCATCAGGCATTCAGCACATTCTTCTGTGTCCACAACTGGAGAGGATCCCCTTGGGTTCCGCCGAGGCACCGAAGCAGAACGCGAATGAAATGGGCCCACCTTTCAGTGTGCTGCTGCCTGAGTGTGGTGTGAACTACTGCCCTCAAGTGACTCTCCCTCCTCCCCAAATGCTTTGTTGCCAGGGAATGTCTCCCTCTCAACCAGGAATGAGGATTTTTAAGGGGCCCCAGATGATGTCCTTAGGAGAGCCCAATATTCCAGGAGTGACCATGACCTTCAGTGGGAGTCTAAGGATGCCCTCCAGTGGGCCACCAGACACAGGTCCCAGTGGGATCCCAATGATGTCCCACATTAGCGTTCCAACAATGCCCTATTCATGCCACCCAACAACCCCTTCTAATAGAGAGTCTTTGACACCTAAAATGTTAATGGCCCCAACCATGCCTTCTGCTGAGGACCAGGCAGTGCTCCCCTCTTTGGCTCAGATGTTGTCCCCTAGAGAGCCCCACAACTGTCAGATGCCCCCAGCTGGGTCCCCATCACTACTAGCTTTCGAATCCCAGGACCCTTTAGTTAGCCAACCAACTTCTCAGGAAGACCCCTTCCTACCCGAGCAGCCTATGCCTGCTCCACAAAGAGCACAGCAGAATTGCAGGGCCCAGGACAGGGCTCCCAGGAGGAGACCCGTGGTTGCAAGGCCTTACTGCTGCCAGTACGAGGACTGCGGAAAAGCTTACACCAAGCGCTCCCACCTTGTGAGCCACCAACGCAAGCACACAGGTGAGTGCGGTGCCAGACAGGTGGGGCGGGGTGGAGGGGTCTCTAGGCTTTAGTTCTGTGCTGGGCCACTGGTTTGTGATGGTCGGTGACTAGCTCGTCATCTCTCAGTTTTGGGATCAAGCTATGCTGTCCACCAACTTGCTCTCCCCCAGCCCCGTAGGACTGTACCGAGATGATGGGGACTGCTGACTCTGTTGCCTTCTGTTTTCCTATGTTTTTCCTTTTGATCCCCCAACCTTGGCTGCTTTGCCTCATAGAGTCAGACCCCCCTCCTCCCCACCTGCCTAAGTTCCTCTCCGTAATCCCTTCTCTCCCTTGTCACTTTCCCTCCCCAGGTGAGCGGCCCTATAAATGTATGTGGGAAGGCTGTGCGTGGTCATTCTTCCGTTCTGATGAACTTGGACGACACATGCGGATACATACCAGATACAGACCACATAGATGTGATCAGTGTGGCCGACAGTTCATGAGATCTGACCATCTCAGGCAACACCGAAGGATTCATCTGCGGGTGCCAGGTTCCCCCAGTCCACAGGCCAGCGATGGACAGATGGCTGGGCCTCTTGCTTCTGGTCTTTAGGTCAATCTCCTCTTCCCCTCATTTTGGCGTCTCCATCCAGATCCTGCCTGCCTCTGACCAGCTAGTCCCTTGGGTAGGTATAGGCTTAGATGCAGACCAAGAAAGATTACGAGGCAGTGTCGAATGAAGCCCATATGAGCTGTGCGCCCTGTCAGGGACAAAAACTGTCTAAAGGCCCCTGCCTCTCTGCGGCCACCTACTTTTGCGGAGTTTAACCATACGGAAAGATGGAGCAAAGTAGAGATTGGGAGCTTTATTAAAAAGCTCTTTATCTTATGTTACTCCCCAGCTTGAAACTCTTTAGTCACTCTCCTTTGCCAGCTACATGAAATCCAAGTTCCTTATCTTGGGTTTCCACAGTTTCCAGAGCCAGGCTATCCTCAAATCCTGAATTTACCACTTTACTAGCCATGTGACCTTGGGAAAGGTCTTTGGTCACTATGCCATGTTTCCTCTTCTGGGAAAGGAGAAAAACAGTATTGGACTGTTTGGGACTCACGTATCGAATCAGATTCCCTCCAGCACTCACCAGCCGTCTGCCCAGAGTTCCTGTCTCCTCCCACCACTCCCAGACTTGGATGGAATACCTCACCGCGGGGGGTGTAGGATCTGGCATCTCTGGCATCTCAAGTAGCCACCAGCAACCCTGAAGTGTGGGGGAGTTCATGCTCCTGGGGTAACACTTAACTAACGGGAGATGGGGGAGACCCAGGGGGATAAATTCCCTCTTATTCCCTCCCTCCCCTGATGGCTGCAAGGCACCGTTTCTCCAAACAGCATAGCCAAGGGGGAGATCTTCCAAGTAGCCAGTGAACCACTGTTGTGCTTCTTCGAGGCTTACGAAGCAGGACCGAAGCAGGACCCACCTGCTATCACCTTGTCTCGCCTCCCATTCTCCCCTGCCTCACTTTCCGTTTCTCACTCAGTGCCTTGGGTTTATGCCCCCCAAATAAAACATTGGTACATAGTTCTTCTTTTAGGCTCTGTTTTCTAGGTGACTTGGGGGTGGAGATTAGACTGGGGCAGAGAAGGATGAACCCCGTTGTCACATCTCCTTCTCCTCACAGAGCTCAGGTCCCTGGAGTACCACATACCATGTGTTAAAGGGTCCTTCCTGCCCCTCCCCTACGGTTGAGGGCAAAATGGCTATCCTGGCAACTCAGCCAGGTAGTTCAAAACCTCATTTCTTGACTTCTCAGCCAGGCCAGCAAACTAACAGAAGGGAACTTGCCCAGGCTCTCAAGTGGCCGAGCTGGGACCCCAGATAGGCTCTGTTTCCTCCGGAGGCAGATCTCTCAACTCGGATATGCTGCCTTCTCCAGGCGTCGCCTCTGCCCGGCTTGACGCCGTGCACGCACTGCCGGGTGGAGGCCCCAGTGCGACGAATCAGGACTGGTCCCTGTGGTCTGGGAACCGTTTGGTCCAGGGGCTGAGAGGTCCCTCTAGGTGCAGTGACCATGGAGAGGAGCACCTAAAGGGCAGGTCAGAAGGGCGTCCTGGAGGAGGTGGCCCTTGAGCTGAGCAAGCGAGTATATGTAACGTTTAGTAACCCTTTAAATATTGAAATGAACCGAGCAGGTGAAAGAAGAGGAAAGAGAATTCCAGGCAGGGAGAACACTGTACCTGGCAACTGCCCAGAGGAGAGGCCGCCTACAAGCTCCCATTGGTTTGGCAAGTATATTTGAGCCCACCAATCAAAGAGCATCACAGCTGTGGGGACTCATGGTGGATGGCATGGAAACAACGGAAGAGTACGTCGGAGAAGAAAGACTTCTCAAGGAGGTGCCTGAGTCAGACCTGAAGAGCTCATGGGAGTTCCCAGACTTCCCATTACCTGAGTGTTTACCTCCGGTCGTGCTTGGTGCCAAACATGGAGAACTCAGAACGTGACTGCCTGCGGCAAGGCAGGAAAATCACGGACAAAAATTCTGAAAGTGCTGCCGCAGGGAAGAGCTGAACGCCTGTGGGCTTGAACTTTGGGCAGCTGGGGAAGTCCCAAAGCCGTGGCTGTGCCTGTCCCCCACCCCCACCGTACCCCTGTTCTGCACGGCCACCTTGGTCTGCTCCCCTAGTGGCCCCAGTGTACTTGGGGCAGGCCTCCAGGTGCCCTCCACCCAAATTCCAAGCAAGAAGGGCAGATATGATTTTTTTTTTTTTTTTTAAGTAGGGACGGAGGGTACTTATGTGACCCAATTACTGGCCCCAAGGACCCAGGTTTGAGTACCAAAGATCTCTCATTCCCACCTTGAGCATTAGGTCACTTCCATGGTGAGGCAGTGACTGGAGAAGAAGAAATCAGTCTATTTTTTAATCAATAATTACCCTGTGCCGGGTTTGGGCTAAACCTTTCCCAGTATCATCTTGTTCGATACAAGGTAAGATGGTGGGAAAGGCACTGTAGCTTCTCAGCAAGACTGGTAGATTTTGAATCCCGTCTCTGCCATTTCCGGGCTTTGTGGTCTTGGGCAATTTACTTATCTCTGTTGCTTCAAGATTGGATTCAAACTAAAAAGTTACAATTAGTCACATTTTGAAAAATAGCCTCTGCCTTCAGGGAGAGGGAGGGGTTTCCGTGCTCTGGGTAAACGCTGAAGGAGGCTTGGGTCAGAGTGTAGGAGTGGAAGACTAGAAAGATTTAGGAGCAATAATTAATTGGGTTTCGTTGAGGGTGGTGGTCAGAGACGACTCCCGTGTTTTTGGCTTGTGTTACAGCAGCACAGAGGAATGGACGAACTTCATTAATTTATTTTCTATTTTTTATTATCTCTGTTATGCATGTAAAAGCATTTTGTGTGTATGTAATGTAAGGAACATTCATAGTAAAAAAGGCCCTGGTTGGTGTGGCTCAGTGGATTGAGTGCTGGCCTGCAAACCAAGGGGTCACAGATTCGATCCCCAGTGAGGGCACATGCCTGGGTTGTGGGCCAGGTCGCCAGTGGGGGACATGCAAGAGGCAACCACACATGTTTCCCTCTCCCTCCAGTCCCCTCTCTCTAAAAATACGCAAAATGTTAAAAAAAAAAAATCTACCCTTTATGTAACTTGAGAAAAGGTACATACTGATAACATTTGAAGCCTTTGAACCCGCTCTAATTATAGCCCCCATTCTTTGCCATAGAGATGACTGCTATCCTGAATTTTGGTTAATTTTGCCTTTGCTTTTGTTTGTCATTTTTACTATGTGTGTATCCTGAATATAGTGATTGATTTAATGTGGTTTTGAACTTTGTTTATTCTGTTTAGGGTTCATTGAGCTTCCTCAATCCAAAGGCTTATAGTCTTAATAAAATTTGTCAAAACTTTGACCTTCGTTTTGTCAGTTTTTGTCCCTTTCTCCCGACACACAATCTACTCATATAATTGACTGCTTGGTATTTTACCACAGGTTACTGATGCTCTGTCCATTTTTTCAGCCTTTTTTCTTTTTCTGCTTCATTTTTGATATCTTCAAGCAAACTGATCTTCCTCGGTGTTTAATCAGTTCTAAAAAGCGTGTGTTCCACTTCAGATACTGTATTTTTCCACTTCTAGCAATTCTGTCTGGATCTTTCTTTAAATAACTTCCATTTCTGTCCTTATCATTGTGCTTTCCTCTATATTCTTGAGCATATGAAGCATAGTTATAATACCTGTTTGAATGTCCTCAGATGCTAGTTCCATCAAGTTCGTCATTTTTGGGTCCATGTCGATTGATTGTTATCCTGGTAATCGCCCTTATTTTGCTGCTTCTTTTAAATGGTTGATAATTTTTTTTACTGAATGCTAGACAATTGTGAATTGTGAACATTGTTAGTTGTTGGATGTTGTTATATTCCTTTAAATAGTGTTGGCTTTTACTTCTGGTGTGCACTTCTTAGAATTTGTCAGATCCCTTTGAGCCTTGTTTTTGTTTTCCTTATGAAATTTTTATTTATATGAAGCTTACTTTTAAGCTTTTTTTTCCCCCCTTAGGACAGACCCCAGACTTCCTTTTTTCCTAGAGCTAATTTAGCCCCACTACTAAGGCAAAATTACTTCTTTACATTCTGGCTAGTGGAAACAAACTTTTTCTGGCCCTGAGTGAGCCCCAGGAATTGTTCTGCCTGCTTCTTCTCAGTGATCTTTTTTCTAGTGTTGGTAATTCTCATGCTTTGTCAGTACTCAGTCAAAGACTCAAAGGGACGGCCTCTCAAGACCTGGTACGTGCTTTCCTTTTGGAAGATTCTATGCCCTCAAGTATTCTGCCTCACGAATCCTGGCCACCTTGGTCCTCTCAAGCTGCAGTCTTTGTCTCCTCAGACTTACACATTCTACTTAGGTTTTCCACTCACAGGCCTGTAGTCCTGTGTTACCATTATCCATCGCTGAAACCCACTGTTTCATATATTTTGTTTGATTCTCTAGTTGTTTAAGGCGAGAAGCTAAATCCAGTGTCTTACTCTATCTTAAAAATGCATCTAAATGGAATCATTGTAATAGATTCTTTGAACTTCTATTTTGTTAATTATGCTTTTGAGATTATTAATGTCAAACATGCAGTTGTGTTCATTTTCACTGCTGTGTAGTACTATTGCATTATATCAATATATAATTTATGTATTCTGCTGGGCCTCTTCTTTTTTTTTTGGTTAAGAACAGTGCTGTCCCAAATATTCCTGATTAAATCTGCTGCTGCATGTGTGTTGTTTCTCTTTGAAGCATTTTTCAGAGTGGTTGTTAACTCAGTGGGTTGTGAGCTGACTAGAGAAACAAGGATTGCAGAGCAAGGTTGAGAGCTTGGCTGCGCTTGGTGACAACGTATTTATAAAAGTGTCTCTCTACCCTGTGGCATCCGCTGCTTGTGTAGTTATGCAGGAGTTCGGTTTTGTCAGGTGAGTTCCACAGTAGGGCAAGGGGACAAGGTTATAAGTCAGCCACTGAGAACTGAATAAATGTATAAGTGAATGAACACCTGAAAACCAAAGGAAAGATTTATTGAAAAGGGACATTATTTTCTTGCTATCTTGCACATAGGAGTGGAATAGATGTGCCAGTGTTTTCTAAGAGGCTTTTTACGGCTAAAAAATATCCCATAGTATGGCTATACCACGCTTTGTTTATCCATTTGTCAGTTAATAGTTACTTGAGTTTCCACTTTTTAAAAAAAGATTTTATTTACTTTTAGAGAGAGGGGAAGGGAGGGAGAAAGAAAGGGAGAGAAACAGCAATGTGTGAGAGATACACCGATCAGCTGCCTCACACACACACCCCAGTTGGGGACCTGGCCCACAACCCTGGCATGTGCCCCAACTGGGAATTGAACCAGCGGCTTTTCGGTTTGCAGGACACTCAATACACTGAGCCACATCAGTTAGGGCTCCATTTAAAATAAATTGTTTTTATTATTAAGAACATGCTGTCCAGTTTTTTGTGTGGACATGTTTTCAGTTCTCTTGGGTGTGGAATTTCTGAGTCATACATAACTTGTTTAATATTTTGAGGAACTGTTAGACTATTTCTAAAGTGCCTGCACCATTTTACATTCCCGCTGGCAATGTAGGAGGGCCACAATTTCCCCATTTCACTAACCCTTGTTGTCCCTCTTTATTACAGCCACCCTGCTGGGTATGAAGTGGTGTCTCACTGTGACTTTGACTCACATTTCCTTAATGACTAATGATGCTGAGCATCTTTTTATGTACTAGTTGGCCATTTGTATATCTCTTGTATTTTTCTTACAAATATGGCTAATTGGCCATTTGTATTCAATCTTTAGAGAAATGTCTAGTCTAATCTCTTGGTTATTTTTCAATTGGCTTATTTATCTTTTCATCAGTGAGTTGTAAGATTTATATATATGTTCAGAATACACATATATATTCTGGATACTAGATGCTTATCAGATTTATAAATACTCTCTCCTGCTCCATGGGTGGTATTTTCATATTCTTGATGGGGTCTTTTGAAGCACTAAGTTTTACATTTCAATGAAGTTCAGTTTATCTATTTTTAATTTGGTTGCTTGTACTTTTGGTGTCATATCTAAGAATAACTCAAGGTCCTAAAGATTTACTCCTGCCCTGGCTGGTGCGGCTCAGTGGATTGAACACCAACCTGTGTACCAAAGAGTCGCTGGTTCAATTCCCAGTCAGGGCACATGCCTGGCTTGTGGACCAGGTCCCCATTAGGGGGCTCACAAGAGGCAACCACACACTGATGCTTCTCTCCCTCTCTTCCCCTCTGTCTTAAATAAATAAAATCTTTTAAAAAATATTTACTCTTATGTTTTCTTCTAAGAGTTTTCTAGTTTTTTCTTTTAATTTTTAAAAATTGATTTTAGAGAGAGGAAGAGGAAGAGAGAGAATGTGACATAGATTTGCTGTTCTAATATGTATGCATTCATTGGTTGATTCTTGTATGCACCCTGGCCAGGGATCAGACGTGCAACCTTGCTGTATTGGGAAGGTGCTCTAACCAACTGAGCTACCTGCCCATGGCCCTAGTTCTTTTGTTTGTTTGTTTTTGTTTTGTTTTTTTAAAGAGTTTTCTAGTTTTAGCTCTCATATTTAGACCTTTGACCATTTTGAGTTAACTTTCACTTGTGCTGTGACTTCATTGTTTTGCATGTGGATATCCAGCAGTTCTCTCTGTGTATTGATATTATTTGCTGAGACATCATTTTCATACTTTGGTTTTTTTTAACATGTTTAGCTGATTTAAATTCTTTGTTCAGTAAGTCCGATCGCTGGGCTCCCTGAGGTAAAATTTCTGTTGACTATTTTCCCCCTATGTATGGGCCATACATTTTTGTTTCTCTGCATGTCCCTTAATTTCTTTGTTGTTAAAAACTGGACATTTAAAATCATATAATGTGGCAGCTCTAGAAATCTGATTTTTCTCCCTCCCCAGGGCTGGTTGTTATTTGTTGTTATCTGCTTAATGACTTTTCTGAATTAATGACTTTTTCAATTTTGCAAAGGCCATATTCTTTGTCATGTGTGACTGCTGAAGTCTCTGCTGACCTTAGTGGTTACCTAATGACCGGACAGAGGTTTCCTTAGATTTCTGGAACTAGTAGTCTCTCAGTCTTTGCCAAGTGGCTCTGTGTGCCTATTGGAGTAGCACATCTTCAGCATTCAGCCTGGCAACTGACAACCCCATCTTAACCTTCACTTGCTGCTCTCCCAAAGCCTCAAAGTTAGCCAGAGATGAGAGCTTAGGGCCTTCTCCGATCTTTCTTGAGCACATGCAGAGCCCTGGGCCTGAGCACAGTCATGTGCATCTGCGGGCCCTTCCAGATTCCCAGTAATATGGTAGTTTTCCAAAGTCTCCTATGGACATCTTACTCGCCAGCTTTGGCTTTTAACATTTTAGTTAGTTCAGTATTTGCTCCCAACTGTTCTTTACTGTCTCAGGCAGGTACGATGGTCAACAAGTATCTCTGACCATTTTTGAGAAATGTCCCCAGAGAAAAGGCCTGCGTAATTTCTGAGGTCACATATAGACAACCTTGCAAGTGAGGTCTTCCAGGGAACTATCACACAAGTCAGATAATGACAGTTCTCTGGGCATGGAGCACTGAAGGGACTCCAATCCTGCTGTGCCCCAGTGGCTGCTGGGCTGCTAGTTTTCGCCATGACGGCAGGCTGCTGGTTTTCAAGGCTACCATGCAGCTGGGGTAGGTGGGACTAGGACAGGTTAAAATACCACAAAGCTCACTGATACTCAGCTACTTTTCTTGAATTCTCCCCAGATTGCTGTAAGCCTTTGATTAATTTCCTGAGCTCCGAAAGTGATGATTCTAACAATTTTGCCAGCGTTCTTATTGCTTTTACGCAGGAGACAGATTTTGGAGGTCCCAACTCCACCATTTTCACTGATGTCACTTTCGCTGGAGTTTTAATGTACACTTTTCAAATTATGAATGATAATTAGATTTCTCTTCATATATTTATGGACTATTACATTATTTTTTTGTGATTGTTTATGATTTTGTCCATCTTTTTCCTTCTGGGTTTTGGTGTATTTTCCCCTTAAGTGTTAAGAGTTCACCAGTGGCCCTGGCCGGTGTGGCTCAGTTGGTTGGAGTGTTGTCCTGTAACTGAAGGGTTGCACGTTCGATTCCCAGTCAGGACATATGCCTAGGCTTGGGCTCAACCCCCAGTGCCAGAACATAATCAATTGATGTCTCTTGCATCAATGTTGTTCTTTCTCTTCCTCTCTCTAAAAGCAATAAAGGAATGTCCTCAGGTGAGGATTTAAAAAAAAATTTGCCAGTTGTCTTTTGATTTTATCTATCTAGCTATATTTTTTGCCATGTGAAAGATTTTTATTTTCATGCAGTTTTACCAACACTTCTGTTATTGCATCTGGATTTCAGTTGTAGTTAGAACCCCTTCTCTAAATCTTAGTTCTAAAGGAATTCACCTATTTTTTCTAGTACTTGGTTTCATATTTTATTTTTAGATACCAGATCCATTTGGAGTTTACTCTTACATATGGGAGGAGGTACAAATCTAATTTTAGCTTTGGCCAGTAGGTTAAGTAGCTGTCCCAGCACAATTTCTTAAAGTTCATCTTTGCTTTAGTGCTTTGTCGTGTTTTTCGTATACTTACCTTCTATGTGTACTGTGTCTATTTATGGACTTCCTTTTACATTCCTCTGGCCTATTTGTCCTTCATTCACCAGCTTTATGTTATTCATCGACCTTGCAGCCTCAGCCCAGCCTCGTGATGACCTTCCTATAGCCCTCTCCCCCTCAAGGCAGACACTGCACACTCAGACCTCCCATCCACACCAGTGCCCTCAGTCTGTCTGCGAACTCCCAAGGTTGTCTCTCCTGTCTCTCCCAACACCACAGCCCTTCCATCATGGGCTCAGCATGTTCCATGTCTCCTGACCACACCAACACCTCCACTCCCTACCCTGCACCCAGCCCTTGTCTACAGCTCCCTTGCACCCCGGAGGGCTGCTTCCTGCTTGATCAGTAACTGTGGACCAACCCTACTTCCCTAATGACTTCAAACCAGCAAACTTCTCTGCCATCTACCTTCTGCCACTACACCTTCCATGAGATCTGAGCCCCAAGCTTAGACAGTGGGCTCATCTTCCAGCTAGGCCCTCCTTAGTTGTTCTCTCTCAGCCCTAGGGCTCTCTATATTAAACTGTCCCCCGCCTAAACCACTTAAACCATGCTTAAACCACTTGGCACTTTTTCTCTCCTGATTGGACTCAGACCGATGCAATCAAAGCATGTTTCTTTCTTTCTTTTTTTAAAGATTTTATTTATTTTATTTTTAGACAGAGGGGAAGGGAGGGAGAAAGAGGGAGAGAAACATCAATGTGTGGTTGCCTCTTGCGCACCTACTGGGGACCTGACCTGCAACCCAGGCATGTGCCCTGACTGGGGAATCGAACCAGCAACCCCCTGGTTCGCAGGCTAACGCTCAATCTACTGAGCTACACCAGCCGGGCCTGTTTTCCTTTTTCATATATTTTATTAATTATGCTATTATGGTTGTCCCAAGTTTTCTCTCTTTGCCCCCCTCCACCCAGTACTTCCATTCCCTCCAGCAATCCCCCCATTAGCTCATGTCCATGGGTCATGCATATAAGTTCTTTGGCTTCTCCATTTCCTATACTATTCTTAACCTCCCCCTGTCTATTTTGTACCTACCAATTATGCTTCTTACTCCCTGTACCTTTTCCCCCATTCTCCCTTTTCCCCCTCCCAGCTGATAAACCTCCAAATGATCTCCATATCTATGATTCTGTTCCTGTTCTGGTTGTTTGCTTAGTTTGTTTTTTTATTTTATTTTATTTTTTTTAGATTTCATTTATTTTTAGAGATGGGGGAAGGGAGGGAGAAAGAGAGGGGGAGAAACATCAATGTGTGAGAGAAACGTCAATTGGTTGCCTCTTGCACATCCCCAAATGGGGACCTGGCCTGCAACCCAGGCATGTAGCCTGACTGGGAATCGAACCAGCAACCTTTCAGTCCACAGGCCAGCACTCAATCCACTGAACCACACCAACCAGGGTGATCTTTTTCTTAAAGAAGTCCCTTTAACATTTCATATAATGATGGCTTAGTGATGAGGAACTCCTTTAGCTTTACCTTGTCTGGGAAGCACTTTATCTGCCCTTCAATTCTGAACGATAATTTTGCTGGTTAGAGTAATCTAGGTTGGTTATAGGTCCTTATCATTTTTGAATCACTTTGAATACTTTTTATCACTTTGAATATTTCTTGTTAATCACTTCTAGCCTGCAAAGTTTTTTGAGAAATCAGTTTTCAGTCTTATGGGAACTCCTATGTAGGGAACTCTGCTTTTCTCTTGCTGCTTTTAAGATTCTTTCTTTAACCTTTGGCATTTTAATTATGATTGTGTCTTGCTGTGTTCCTCTTTGGGTCCATCTTGTTTGGGACTCCTCGTGCTTCCTGGACTTGTATGTCTATTTCCTTCACCAAATTAAGGAAGTTTTCTTTCATTATTGTTTCAAATAAGTTTTCAATTTCTTACTTTTCCTCTTCTCTTTCTGGCATCCATAGGATTCGGATGTGGGTACATTTAAAGATGTCCCAAAGGTTCCTAAGCCTAACCTTGTTTTTTTAAATTCTTTTTTCTTCATTGTGTTCTGGTCGAATGTTTACTTCTTCCTTTTGTTCCAAATTCTTGATTTGAGTCTCGGCTTCATCCTCTCCACTGTTGGTTCCCTATAGATTTTTCTTTATTTCACTTACATAACTTTCATTTCAGCCTGGAGCATCCTAATAACCAGTGTTTTGAACTGTGCATCTCATAGGCTGCTTATCTCTATTTCATTTAGTTCTTTTTCTGGAGTTTTGTTCTGTTCTTTCATTTGGGCCATATTTCTTTGTCTCTTCATTTTGGCAGCCTCCCTGTTTGTTTCTGTGTATTAGGTAGAGCTGTTACAACTCCTTGTCTTAACACACCTGTTAGGTTGTTTGGGGCGGAGCCTTAGGTAATGCCAGGGCAGGACAACCTGTGTCATCACTCTGTTGCTCTGTGTGGGGGAGGATACTCAGAGGGGACAATGCCACTGCCTGGCCTCTGGCATTTTTCCCAGGAGGAAACTGGTTTCCTACTTACACTTTATCTTCTCCCCATATGCCATTGGTGCCCTTCCAGCTGTCATCCTGGTGCTGGCTGAATCCCAGATGGAGTGGGCCTGTCTGAGTCTCTAGTGTGTTATGGGCCCTTTAAGAGGATGCCATTTCATCTACCACCCCAACTCCACTGGTTTTTACAGCCAGAAATTATAAGGATTTATCTTTCTGGCACTGGGGCCCTAGGTTGAGTGGTCTGGATTGGGGCTGGGATCCCTTGCTCCTGAGGTATCCCTCCTGATTTTTATCCACATTTGGATGTGGGACCACCCATTCCCATCTCTGTGCCTCTCTGCATCTTCACACCTCCCTGTGTCTCCACCTCTGTTACTTGTTTGGATGAGTGTGGCTTCTTTAAATCCCTGGTTGCCAGGCTTCCACACAGCTCAACTTTCTGACAATTCTGGGTGCTACTTGTTTCATAGTGTAGCTGCATTTTTTGCTATAGTTGTGTGCAGAGGCGAGGTGTGTTTATCTATGCCTCTATCCTGACTGGAAGTCCCATTTACACTTTAAATATGTAACTGGGGATTTCAGCGCTTTATGTAATGTGAAATCCTTGGTGGATTGTTATGAGTGTTTTAGCAAAATTTGAGCAAAGTGTTTGGGGTTTTTAGATGGATTGGAAGTGTGTTATTATTTTTCATATTTTAGATAATGTGTAAAAATTCACTGTTCAGCAGATTAGATTTGGATAATGAAGGATGGCTGTATTATCTTTTTTTTTTTTACACTGGTTGCACTTAACATGAAGCCCAAGTGCATCCTCATGTCTCTTTGGTCTCCTCCCCACACTGGAGTGTTGATAATGTATAATAAGTTTTGTTTCAGGTTGTTATGGATTTTTTAGCATTTTTATTTATTTATTTTTGAGAGAGGAGAAGGGAGAGAGGAAGAGAAGTAGAGAAACATCTCTGAGACAGAAACATCAATCAGTTGCTTCTCGACCCACAACCCAGGCATGTGCCCTGACCAAGAATCAAACCGGCGACCTTTCATTTTGCAGAACAATGCCCAATCAACTGAGCAACGCTGGCCAGGGTGGATTTTTTTTGATCCTAGCAAAAATGGATGAATCTTAGAACTATAATGTTGAGTTGAGAACAAGGCAGTTTCATAAAATTATGTAGAGCTTAGCATACCATATTTTGCTGTGTATAATACACATTTTTTTGCCCAAATTTTTGAGGGAAAAATAAGGATTCACATTATACATGGGTATAATGATGGCCACAATAATTCCGTGTATAATGCGCACAAAACCCGTGGGTGGGCATTATACACAGCAAAATGCAGCGATCTATATAAAGCTCAAAGTGAAACATTTTTGGAACATATACATTTGTGGTAAATCCATACAAAGAATATCAAGGGAATTTATATATACAAAGTTCAGGGTAGTAGTTAATTCAGGAGGATGGACACGGTTGGACGGGACAAGCGCATAGGTAGATACAGAAGTGTCAATCATATTCCAATTCTTAAACTGGGTGAGGAGTCTGGCTCCAGTATGAATTTTTCAGTCCAACCATAAGGCTTTGCCTGGTTGGCCTCATGGACGAAGCAGCCCTTCCTGCAGCAGCCCTGGTGCACACCCGGACCACTGAAGTCTTCTGAAGGGAATCGCATGCACTCGGGGCGCTATGGCCAGACGTACTCTTGTGCGTATTGGCGTTTCTGACCTGGTCACCTCCATCAGAGGCCTCCTTATTGAGGTCCTTGGCGAGACACTGTCCTCACCCTGACTCACTACTTTTCTACTCCTAGCTCGTCTTCCTCTTCCTCCCCCAGGTTCTCCAGCTCCATGAAAAGGCAGGAATCTTTTGTCTGGGGCTGCTGGCAGTGAGACAATTGCCCTGTCTGCCTGCATTCGTGCGACCCTGCCTCGTGCTATCCCTGGAGGAAACAGCATAAGGGAGCCAGCATCTCTCCTTTTTTCCTCTTCTTGCACTGTCACAGTAAGTGAATAAAGCTTGGATTTTTACCTTCGGTTTGGCTCCTTGTCCTAATTAACCATCTTGACACCTGGCAACTCAACAAACCAATGCAGGGAGCAGGGCGGCTACGTGAACACAAAGCTGTTCGGGAAGAATAAAAAGCCTGAAGGTCCCCAGGGGCACTTTCACAGCCGTGCAGGTGGGCCTTGGGGATGCTGGTGGGTGAGTTACAGAAACTTTCCTGTTCCGCGGGGAACCGCTCACCCTCTTTACCCGCAAATCCCTGCTTGGGCTCGTCCAGCGGCTCAAGTTAGAAATCCAACAAAGGGACTCTAGGAGAGCTAAGCTACAGAGGCAGCTCTCCGGCTGCCGTTCATGGTCCTGCAGCAATGGGGCCAACGACCGTCAGAGGCCTCGCATGCTGGATTGCATCAATAACTATCGGATCCAAGCAGGTTCCTGGCACCAAGGGATAACCTGCAATGCCGCGGGTTTTCACAAGTCATGCCTTTAGTGAATGTAGTCTTTCGGGATCACTTTGTCCAGTGGTCCAAAGAGACTTTACTGACTTGGTCAGGTCGCCTTCACTTTGAGAAAGACCTTCTTGTCCTGGCTGGTGTGGCTCAGTGGATTGAGAGCTGGCCTGAGAACTGAAAGGTCACCGGTTCGATTCCCAGTGAGGGCACATGCCTGGGTTAAGGGCCAGGTCCTCAGTTGGGGGCGTGCAAGAGGCAACGGATTGATGTGTCTCTCACACATAAATATTTCTCTCCCTCTCTTTCTCCCTCCCTTCCTCTCTCTCTAAAAATAAATAAAATCTTAAAAAAAAAGAGAGATCATCTTGTTAAACATATTTAGTGATGGAGAGTGGTGCCTTGTGGGAGGAAGATGAAGAGGTGGCTGAGAGGGGGTACTCCTTCCTCAGTGGGTACTATTTAACTCTGAAGGTTTGGTCCACCCATGCCTTGTTTGGACCACACCTGCAGAGTCTCTGCAAGCCATGCTTGTAGTCACTTGGGTCTACAGTGAGGGATTAAGAACAGTAGATGGTAAGACTGTTAGCCAGACTGAAATTTCCAAGTTCGTGCTGCTCCTGCTGGCGCTGGTCACCGGGCCTCATTAGGCCTCCTTGTGAGGTCAGGTAAATTGGCCCCCAACATAGTCCAAGCCTTAACAAATTCCCTGACATGAAAGAAGTGGCAACCGGCAAAATAGCAGAGATCTGGAGAAAGAGCAGCTAAGAGTAATAACCTAGTGCCCTCTCCTGGCCAACCTGGGCAAAGGCCTTCCCAAAAATATCTCTGAATTTGTTTACTGGCAGTGTCAAGGGAGAATGAGACCAAGGAACCAGAGACACCTGATGGGGCTCTCAGTGACCCTGGAGATGAATCGGAGAGTACTGCCAATCTTACCCGGACCTCTTGGCACTCAAAAATAAGTGAGATTAAGGGTCAGATCAAGGTCCCCCTGTCCCCAAGGGGGACTGGAGGGCCTATGCCAAGGTCAAGGTTCAATGGGGATGTGAGAGGAATGCAATTCTTAGGCTTTGGCTTCTGTGCACATGTGACTGCAATTCCCGACACCCTGGCTCTAGGATGAGAGGGAAGCAGATAAAGCTCCCTGGTTCTGGGTTTGAGGCCATTATCAGTGGGACTCTTGTCTAAGCCCAGTGGGTCCTTTCAGGTCTCCACAAAACTTTTCTGTGTGCGGCTCTCCTGCTGACTGTATTATTGGTATAGATGTATTGTCTATGTGTCCCACTACTTGCCCCGAATCTATGATAAGGATTGTGGCACTTTAGTGGGCCATGTCGATGACCCGCAGACCTACCCAATTACTTGCTAATACTATTGTCTACTTAAAGCAATATTGGCTGCTTAGGGGGAGAAAAAATACCTGCCCACCATGCTGATTTAAAATGCTGTCCGGGTCCCTCAAAGACTCAGGAATCTCGCTTCTGGAGCCTTTGTAAGGCGAGAGCGGGTGGGTCAGGGAGAATCTGAAAAGTTGCAGGGCAAACTGAAGCCTTGGGGATTTGTGGTCCACTTCCCTTCTAGGGCTCTGGGTGGAAAGAGCTTCTCATAGTGCCCTCCTTGGAAATGACAAGTGGGATAGATCACACCCTTGACTCTACCCACAGTGTTTTGCCAGGGGACGTATTATACAAGCTGGAGGTTGCATGGGAGTCAAAGCCAGGCCTCGGGGGCCAGGGCCTGCAGGAGCTCGGAGGAAGGGCCTAGTCAGTGGGGCAGATGGCTCAGCTCCTCGGCAGAAGTTGTCAAGCCATGCCCACACAAAGAAAAACAGGCTGCGGACCACCCCAGCGGCGCACGAGTCAGAGAAGCAATGAAGAACAGGGCCCAAGACCCAGTGGACAGGACAGACTCTTCCCGTTAGCCAGCGCTTGACCATCCCTCTTCCAGTGCCACCACCCCCTGTATTCTGACAGCATATTGAGAAGATGAAGGGGGAAAGGCGATACTTTGTCTGAGAGAAGAAATAGCCATGAGAGGAGGTTCAATGTTTGAACAGATTAAATGCTTCTGATTCTATCGAAATGCATACAAGTACTCCTTCCATGTTTTAGAAAATAAATAAAAACCCTAAAAGCTTATAAATAATGTGTGGTGGCACAGAGCTAGGTGCTGGGCAAACAAAGGCTTAGTGGGGAGAGGCTTTTGACTGAACCCATTTCCCCATGGGCTATGGGTTCGTGGTCACAGGTTGTGGACTCTCTGATGCTGCTTTAAGTGATCAGATCTTGCAAAACTCCTGTTGCACACAGTACACAGGTACGGTCGCTCCCCACTGTGCTTTCTGTCATGTCTTCTGAGCTCATCTGAACGGGCGAATTCCCAGGTACACCCCTTCACACTGCATTTGTAGGGCTTCTCTCCTAGACCAGAGAGAAAGAGACTTGTCATGCTTCAAGGCAGTATGGGACCGGGAAGCCGAAAGTGAGTGAAGGAAAAGGTTTTGAGGATGTTGGTGTGGGAGAGTGAGAGCCAGAGGAGAGGAGGCTGGAGAGGGTGAGTGAAAGAGGAAGAGGGGGAGGGCAGCATGAGCTGGAAGGACGAGAAGAAAGCTGTGAAGGAGGGAAAGGAAGAGAAAAAGAAAAGTAGAAGCAGGGGTCAGGAGGGTAAGGAGGGATAAGAAGGAAGAGGGAGGGAATCTGTTGGGCAGAGGGAGAGGTCTATGAAGTGACAGTTCCAGTAGAGGTAGCGTCAAAACCAACCCTGCGAGGCCAAACAAATCCCTCCACATATTCGCCTCACCCCAGCATAGGTGACAACACATAAGACTGCAGCCAGGTTGGCGCTGGCTGAGAACTCGAATCTGTCCCAGAACTAGAGTCTGTCCCTAGGACTGCTTTATCCACCCTTTCAAATTTGACAATCTTTTCTAGGGTCTAATGGGGGTCCAGTCCTAGAGGGATAACAATCTCAGCTGATCCCAATGCTTTGTAAAAGCACAAATCTTTAGATTTACCTGTCACCCTAGCCCTTGGCGTTTACTCACCAGTGTGTTTGCGCTCGTGGATTTGGAGATGGGAACGCTTCGAATATGATTTCCCGCAGTCCTGGTATGTGCAAGGGTAGGGCTTCGAAATGGCCAGATTCTTCGGGAACGGACATCCCTGAGTCTTAAGTTTTGACTCCTGCTTTTCTGGCGATGGTCCCTGGGTAAAATGGGAACTTGAAGAGCACAGGAATCCTGGACGTGGCAACGATGACGACTGGCGTGGCATTGTGTGACTTCCATAGAGAGTGTGGCCATCAGTGAAGGTTGTCTTCTGGTCCCTCTCAAGGGTCACCATCTGACTCTCACAGAGGGTCTGGTCATCACTGTATGTTGTCACCTGGCCCCCAGTAAAGGTCTGGTCACTAATAAAGGTCATTGTATAGCCCCCTTTAAGAGCTGTCATCTGGCCTCCATAGAAGATCTGATAATCACTGAAGTTCTTTGTCTGGACCCCATAGAGGGTCTGGTCCCCACTGAAGGTCACCTGGCCTCCATAATGAACCTGGTCCCCACTGAAGGTCATCTGGCTTCCAAAATGGGCCTGGTCCCCACTGAAGGTCATCTGGCTTCCAAAATGGGCCTGGTTCCCACTGAAGGTCATCTGGCTTCCAAAATGGGCCTGGTCCCCACTGAAGGTCATCTGGCTTCCAAAATGGGTCTGATCCCCACTGATGGTCATCTGGCCTCCATCGAGGGTCTGGACACTACTGAAGGTCATCTGGGCTGCATAGAGGGTCCGTTCATCATTGAGGCTCTTCACCTGGCTACCTTCATTGGAGATTGCCATGTTGTTTGCAGTGACGGTTGACTTTTGGCAATCAGTGAATGATGTCTTAGAGTTGTCATTGATATCTGTTATCCAGAAGGGTGCTGTGGGTTTTCTCTGATCAAAGGAGGTTACCTTGTGGTCCATGGAAAAAGTCTCACTTAGGTCTCTGGGGAGCATATCAAGTCCTTTAACACTCTGGTCAAGGACTGTTCCAGGGATGTTAGAACCTTCAGGAATCATCATTGTGGGCCTCAAGGGAGCCGTCGCCTCGTTCTGAATTGACTCGTGCTGGCTGCCCTCACCATGGGCAGCCGGAGGCATACAGAGCTGTGGCTCCGATGCGGCTGGGTTTGTTGCCTTGCGTGTCTCAGAGAGATCCTGGAGACTCTCCTCAAACTCCTCGAGTGTCTGAAGTAAAGAGTCAGTCTCTTTGCAGTTGTCTGATAATTGCACTGGACCCTCAGCTGTGGGATCCTGCACAAAAGTTAGAAGTTCAGGGATCTTATTCAACTCAAATCCCAGTTCCACATACCCTTCCTTTCCATCCCTGCTGACTCTATCCTAGTTTAGCCCACGTTTCATTCCCACCATGACCCTAGAAGATAGGAGCTGCAATTAATCCCATTTTAAAGAAGAAAAAACAAAGGTCCCAGGAGGAGAAGTGACTTGGTCCAAGTGGAAGACTCTACTTGAATTGGACCTGTCTGGCCCTGGGTGCTCACAGACCTGCATCCACTGTGGACATTTTCCCAGAGACCTACCTGGGTGTCCCCAGGGATTCTAGGAAGAATGTGAAGAAAAAGGAACCTTTGTGCATTGCTGTCAATGCAAGTTAGTACATATATTATGGAAAACAGTAAGGAAGTTCCTAAAAGAATAAATAATAGAACTACCATATGATCCAGTCATTCCACTTCTGGGTATTGACCCAAAGGAAATGAATTTAGTATACTGAAGAGACAGCTACACACCCATGTTCACTGCAGCATTATTTACAATAGCTAAGCTATGAAAGCAACGGACCTGTCTGTCAATGATGGACGGATAAAGAAAATGTGGTACGCATACAACAGAATATTATTCAGCCATAAAAAGAAAGGAAATCCCATCATATGAGGCAACGTGGATGTGATATGTAAAATAAGTCAAACAAAGGGTGTCAAATACCGTATCACGTACGTGGAACTTGTTTTCAAAAAGTTGAACTCATAGGATCAGAGTGGAATGGTGGTTGCTAGGGGATAGAGAGTAGAGAAATGGGAAATGTTGGTACAACCTCGAAAGGTATAAACTTCAGTTATGAGGTGAATAAGTTGTGAGGATCCGTGTACAACATGGTGATTACAGTTAATAATGCTGTGCTGTATGCTTGAAATTTGCTAAGAGTAAACCTTAAGCATTTTCACCAAAAACGAAAAGGTAACCATTGAGATGGTGGTTGTGCCGTTAATTACCGTGATGGTGGCAATCATTTCCAACTTATGTATCAAATCATCATGATGTGTATGTGTGTGTATATATATGCGAGTTTGTCAATTATCCTTCAATAAAGCTGGGGAAAATAAAAATGGAAAGATTTTCTGGGAAGAAAGAAAGGAAGGAAAGAAGAAAGGATGGAAAGGAGGAAGTCAGTCCTACCTTGCTTATTGTTAATGTTTGACCCAACCCATCCAGGCCCTTTCCTCTCATCTGTCTTGGGTTCTGCATACCCTTCCATCCCTTCCACCGATGCTCACAGTCGCCCAGGACCAGGTGCTGGTCTGGGTACTGCACCGGCCCAGCAGCAGGGCAGGGGTTATGCCTTGGAGAGGCCTTGGGGACAGTAGCCAATAGGACCAGCGCCACCACTATCTCCTTTGCAGGCCTATGTCTGCCTGGAGGAGGGCACCCGCTGGGCAAGGCAGGCATGTGGGGGTGCTGGGTGAACTCGTGCCTGAAGAAAAGATCCATTTTAACGTTTCTGCCCGTCTCTCGCATGAATGGACCCCCTGCTAGGATTCCAGACTGTCCACGTGGGAGTTTCTGACTTTCCACCCCAGGGTCCGGAGATTGCCCCTGCGTTGAAAGGCGCGGACTCACCATCGGTTCATCCAGTGTGTGGTCAGAAGCCAGTGGATCGCGGGTTACGGTTGAGGCAGCACTGAATTGCCGAGGAGCCGAGGAGCAGAGGAGCGGAGGAGCGCAGGGCCTGGCCTCTTATAGCGGTCGCACCCTGAGGCCCTGGGTTGCAGATTCGCGCCTTTGGTCGGCCACGCCCTTCGGGGTGGAGCCCAGGTCATCTGCTGTAGCCTGGGTCTCTCGGGACAAAGGCTGATTGCGTTACTTGCAAGGACGTTATTGCCATGATTTCCCGAGTGTTCCCACTGCGCGGGGAAGCATTTTACAGCCGTATGTGGTGGACTTTGTAGTTGTCATCACACCATGCAGAAACTGAGGTCCAGAGAGGTAATTTGCTTGGGGCCACAGAGTCAATCGTGGATTCTAGATTTAACTCCAGCTGCCTGAGAGCTTAAACAAACATGAGGCCTCAATCCCTAAATCCAATCAACAGCTCATTCCACAGATACCATCTCTTTGATCGCTGTAAATTTAATCAAATTACTTCTTGGGTGAAATCTTAAGAATTTGATCAGGTCACCTAGAAATGGTAATGGCATTTTTTGATGCCCACCTCCCCTCCCTGACCAATCAAGTTCCATCAAGACTATTGCACCCCAGCATGGTGACACGTGGCTGGAGTCTTGTGAGTGATTTCTGACTCCCTTCCATCTGTTCTGGGTCTCCTTTGGGTCCCCATCTCCTACGGCCCGTCCCTCACCAACAAGCCTGGGGCTTTAGCTAGTTGTAGAAAGGCCCAGCCCTCTGGAGGGCCCCCTGCCAGTCTCTGGTCTCTACAAATTTTTAACACTAGCCGCCTCACCCCTTTGCCTGGGTGCAGGACGGGTTGTTAGGTGAGGCCAGCGGGCCAGTAGGAGCCTGATGGAGCCCCGGGGCTCCCAGTCCCTGGCGTCTTCTCCCAGCTGCGGGAGGGTCAGTCTTTGTCCGCATCCCCGGTTGCCCTGCTCCTCGCTCGGAGGCAGCTGCTACCAAGGGATAAATGTATAATCCAGACCGTTTTCTCGCCCTGCCCCACTCTATCCCCAGGCACTGATCTACTTTCTTTCACTATTCTATATATATAAATGACAAAGTATAGTGTTTTTTTTTTATGTGATTTTAAATTTATACAAATAGCATTATTCTGCATGTACTCTGAAATTTGCCTTTTTTTCACTGGATGTATGTCTTGAGAGTTATGCACGTGGACAGAGAATTGGTGTGCTGTTTTTTTTTTTTTCCTGGAATGAGGGGGGACCATCCACGAGGACTTTGGGTCTCAGGACAGATTGGCTTTTTAGATTCTGAAACAGGTCCAGTAAGGAAGCGTTTGGTGTGAGCAACCCGCAGGGGAAAGGAAAGTGGGTTTCTTTTCAGGTTACCTTTGGATAAGGCCGGCCGGCTGACCTCCACAGAGCTGTAGAAAACAAAGGGCATACGCCTCTCGAATTCAGGGTTTCTGACTGAGTTTACATGGACTGGTTAATGAAACGCTGTAGAGTAAATAGCTTGAAGAAACTAGTCTTTAGTAGTCTTAACTCTCATGTTAGTCTTCTATTTGAAAAAGAAAATGTTTGTCAAGTAAAAAAAATAAATAAATTGGACTAGAATGAATTATGAAACTTTGGTTACAAGGTAAATGTTACACTCTAGTAAAAATTTAGAACTTCTTGTAAATAGCTATGTAAACAACTAAGTTACTGGCAAGCTTTTCAATACTCTTTCTCTAACATAATTCCTTTGCCTAAAGCGTTTGCTGGATAACAAAGGGATCAGCCACCTTTGGCTCTGGTATTCTTGCTAAGTTGAAGACAAAAAACAAAAATATGGAAGTTGACATCAGGTCAACAATAGTCATAAAAAAGTTTTAAGAAATTCTTTTGTATTAAGCCTTTTAACTGAGAATTTAGAATGTAAACTAAATTGAGGAAATTAAAATTTCATTAAAATTAATTTCATGTACCTAATAAAGTATACCCTTTGATAAATCAAATTGGGGGAGCCTGGGCCTTAAAAGACGACTGTAGGGCTTTTTTTTTTTTTTTTTAGGACTTCTTGATTTTACCATGGTGAGAAATAAACATGCAAATACGTCATTTTAATTTATGTAAGACTCTGGATTTAGCTCAAATTAAAAGGCTAAATTAAAAGAATCACCTGAATTCCTTAAAATTGCCTTATGAGTCATACAGTTTATTCTTATTCTTTACACTAATATTTAAGGATTCTAAATGTAAACATGGGTGTACAATTAAGTTGAATTATAATTTAGATACTAGTATCTTTATAAATTTTGTCTTTGTAAATCTCAGACAAAAATGAAAATTGTGTGAACCTATGATGTTATGCTAACTATACCAACTGGGTAAAGTTTTAAGGGGTCGTATTTCGCTATCAGATTCTTATTATTAACAGTGACTCTATTAGCCCTGACTAGTGTGGCTCAATTGGTTGGGCATAGTCCGCTAAGCGAAAGATCACTGGATCAATTCCTGATCAGGGCACATACCTGGGTTGCAGGTTCGATCCCTGGTCAGGGCGCATATGAGAGGCAAACAGTCGATGTTTTTCTCTTGCATTGGTGTTTCTCTCCCTCTCTTTCTTCTTCCCTTTCCCCCTTCTCTAAAAATAAATAAATAAAACCTTTAAACGGTGACTATATTTTTCTTTAATGATTATTTAATTATGTTATCTAAAATTGCTAACTGACTTCAGGGTCTTGGACTAATATGATATTGAGATAATTAGTAGTCATTGTTTACCTGGAAGCCTCCAAAGAAATTAAATTTCAGAGAAAGAGAGAAAATAAAATTCTTAATTGCCATTCAATCTTCAAATGAATTTTTAACCAATGTATTCTTGGCTATACTTCTTTTTTTCATAATGTTCAAATTAAGATATAAAGTCAATCTATATCTTAAAATCATTACCCTAAGATAGTGCATCTTTACATTAGCTTTAGATTATAAGTATCACCTGGAGGGGTTATTAAAATACAGATTTCTGTGTCCTACCTCTGGAGATTTTAATTCTGTAAGTCTGGAGTAGGACCAGAGAATATGAACCCAGGAAGCTCTGAAATTATGCTGCTCCTACAGATCAAAGGACTATTTTGCGCTACTGTTCCCCAGAACAAGACTGACTAGATTAATTTTGTTTTAAAAGCAGTTTAAAGCTTTATGTGATATTTTCATTTAAATGTATTATTTGACATGACTTTATAAATATGTGTAGCTGTACATATTTAACTATCTAAGTATAATAAAGTTAGCAAATATGAGGAATGTGTAAGAGAGACTGGTAGCACAGAGAAACATATTGGGCTCTGGTTACATAATCTGTACTCAACACTAGGTAGAAAAATGTTCTTTTTGTTTTCTCACCTCTGCCCGGGTGGCCTCGCCCAAGCATAGATCCTTTCCTCAAGAGTCTGTTAATGTTTGGGCTGACATGTTATATTTTTGGGCAGTTTCAACTTGAGATGTTCGTGAAACAATAAGGCTTCTCCCCTTTGAAGAAGCAGAAATTTCTAGTGATCCTGATGTTACTTTCTGTCAGGATGTAATAAAATATTGTCACTGATTAATAACATAGACAAAGATATAGTCATTTCTCATTCTCAGTCACCTTTTTTCTGACCGCTGTGAATTGAGCAGTTTTTTTTCCGGATCCTGACACCTCTGTGATCAAGGGCTTCTTGCACCCACGTTATTTTTGCCTGTGTCCCTGCCCAGATAGTCACTGAATATCACCAGAGGTCTGCTCTTCACACTGCTTGGGCATCCTAAGGCAGTGCACCCTCAAAGAGGTTTTAGAAAAGAATTCATATGCTCTCAATTCTTCCAGAGTTGTTGAAAAATGCAGTAAAAACCGCCTCATTTGCCATTTCCACAATGTGGGGACAACTAAAGACAGAGAAAAGCTTCAGAAATGTCATGCGGTTGTTTCTACTTAGAAGAGTCGTGTTCATACCTCTTCACCTCTGTGGGTTCTTCCCCAAAATACATAACTTCAACCTAATCATGAGAAAACTCCAGGAAAACTTTCACTGAGGAAGATTCTACAAATTAGGTGACCAGTACTCTTCAAATATGTCCAGATCATGAAGAATAAGGTAACACTGAAGAAACTATTGCAGATTGGAGGAGACTAAGGAAACATGACAATTAATGAAATGTGGTGTCCTGGCTGGGTGGATTCTAAAAAAAGAGAAAGGTCAGTAGTGGGAAAACTGTTGAAATTCAAATAGTCTTCTTAGTCAATCTAGGTAAAGGTTTATCCATTTTGTTAATCTTTTAGAAAGACCAGCTTTTGGTTTCATTGATTTTTCTCTATTCATTTTCTATTCTGGTGTAAAATGTTCTACATTCAAAACTAGTTTTTTTGTGTTGTTCAAATCCTCTTACTTACCAACCTATTCATGCCTTTGGATCTAAAGTGAGTCTCTTGTAAACAGCATCTGGTTGGATCATGGTTGTTTGTTTTTGCTTTTTTTAAATCCACCTATCTTTGTTTTTAGGTTAAAGGATTTATCTATTTACATTTAAAGTAATTAGCGGCAAGAAGGCATTTAATCCTACCATTTGTTATTTGTTTTCTATATTCCTTAAAAGTTTTTTGTTCTTCATTTCCTGTATTACTGTGTTGTTTTTTTTTTATTTAGTTGACTTTTTGTGGGTTTTAATTCCTTTCTTTTCTTTTTGTATATCTTCTTTAGTTATTTTCTTTGTGGTCACTATGTTTAACATCTTAAAGCTTTAACGCTGATTTTAAGTTACGCCAGTTTAACTTCAGTCGCATGCAAAAACAGCTCCTGTGCAGCTCCGTCCCCACTTCCTTCCAGGGAGAGCCAATGGAAACAATATTTCCTGAGTTCTGGCATGTTTAAAATTGCCTTTAAAAAAAAAAAGATTATTCTATTTATTTATTTTTAGAGAAAGGGGAAGGGAGGGAGAAAGAGAGGGAGAGAATCATCAATGTGTGGTTGCCTCTCGAGTGCCCCCTACTGGGGACCTGGCCCACAACCCAGGCATGTTGTGGGAATTGACTGGGAATTGAACCAGCGACCCTTTGGTTCTCAGGCTGCTACTCAATCCATTGAGCCATGCCAGCCAGGCTAAAATTGCTTTCTTAGAGCCTTGATATTACAGGTTAACTGTTCCACAATTATTTTCTCTGTGTAGGTGCTATCCCACTGTTTTCCTGCGTTGAATGTTTATGTCAGTAACATAATGCCAAGCTTATTTTCCCCTTGTTAGAGGCTTTTTATTTCCACTTGGAGCCCCTAAGAATGTTTTTATCTTTTAAAATCTAATAATTCTACCAGGATATGTCTCAGAGTTGATTTTACTGAGTCTACTTCTTAGGGCATATGTGGTAACTTTTAAATACGTACACTTGGACTCTATTTAATTTCAAAATGTTTTCTTGAATTAGAACTTTAAAAATTAGTTCCCTCTCACTGTTTTGATTTTCTTTCTCAGAGACTCCAATTATACATCTGTTGAATCTTCCTTCCCTGTTTTCTATATCTATCACTTTCTTCCCGATCCCTTTTTAAAACTTTATTTAGTTTTGAATCATTGTCTTAGTTCTTTTCATTTCCCTTCTCTATATCCTTTATTGTATTTGCAGCTTCTTTATTCTCCCTCAGACACCCTATAATTTTAGTCTTCCTTTCTGAGATAATTTTGACACATTCCTATAATTCTTTGACCATCTTATTTTCTGGTACAACAAGATATTCTTATGTGGATAAAATAAGGCTTGTATTTTTTGACATCTAGCTTTAGAAATTTTTTTTTAAGTGGAAATACTGGATGTAGACAGCATTATGGAGGAAAGGGGAGGAAGCGCTTTTAACAAAGACCCTGAGTGGGAAAATTTTCTTTTCTGCAGGCAAAGAGATCTTTAGGAAGAAAGTATACCTACACAGTATTGATCTCCAGAGAGAAATAATTTCTTGGGCCCACCTCCTCAGTGGGCTCAGAACCCAGTTACACCCCCAATACTTCTCTTATGGGAGCTTGGGAATTAGAAGGTCATTGCCCCATGGCAGAACCACTGCATCACTATGGCCTTTGTGTCTTACCCACACTAGGTGGCACCCAAATCAAAGGCTTGTCCCCATATTCTGGTTCTGATAAATTTTGACAAATTTTTCTCTTTTCAGAAATTTTTAATGCTGTGGGGATTTCTAATCCAATTGTGACTTTACCTTCCTCCCTGCAAATGTTACCTTAGAGCCATTCTACATTTTAAATTAAGTCCTTCCTTTTACATCAACCTGTTGAGTAATAATTTCCTTTAAAAATCTATGTCAGTAGACCCAACTGGGAGTTTCTGGAGGACACCATCTCCCACAGGGCAGGAGGAGGTTTCTGCATCAGTAGCTGTGACTAAATCTCCAATGTCCCGTTCTAAAAATTTCATTTTAGTCCTGGTTGGTGTAGCTCAGTGGAATGTACGCCGGCCTGTAAACCAAAGGGTTGCTGGTTCAATTCCCAGTCAGGGCACATGCCTGGGTTGAGGGCCAGGTCCCCAGTAGGGGGCGCACAAGAGGCAACCACACATTGCTGTTTCTCTCCCTCTCTCCCTCCCTTCCCTTCTGTCTAAAAATAAAATAAATAAAACCTTTAAAAATTTCATTTTAATGATCTCCAAACAACAAGAATTCTTGCTTCTGCAATTCTTTCCTTCTTGACTTAGTAGGTTGCATTGTTCATGGTAGTTAACCAGTTAAAATAGGTTTTAGGTAGGATTCTTCCAGAAGCCCACTCTGAGTCAAAGACCCATGGGGAAGTGGTTTAAGGAAGGTTCCTAGTGGAACCAGTGAGGAAATGAAGAAGCAGTATTTCAAAGGGCAGAAGCTAGGCAAGGGAAAGGTTGGAGATAATGTCCCAGGTGCACCTGGACCTGCTGGAAGTTCTGGGGCAGGAATTAGTCTTCAGAGTTTGTCCTGCATCAGAGAGATGGGTCCTTGCACTCCTAGCCAATGCCTGGCTAAACTCCTCCTGGGATGGGGGTCAGGTGGACTTATAACACTTCCAGGCACTTCCAGCCCCATGGAGGGCTGGAGGTGGGGGGTCCATTGCCCAAGGGCAATCCTCAGAAGACTGTAAATGTAAGCTTTTAGCAGCAAAGCACACACAAGCTGGGGAAAGGAGGTTAAAGTTGATAAAGGGGAACTGAGAGCCTCCGGATGGAGCCTTGCAATGATCACTTTCTGCAGGTAAATCTACTCTCAAAGTACCTGTTATTGGCAGAATCATGTCCCCTCAAATCCATATGTTGAATTACACACACACACACACACACACACACACACACACACCCCCATGGTATCTCAGAATGTGGCTGTAGTTGGAGACTGGGTCTTTAAACAGGTCATTAAAAAAAAATGAGATCATCAGAGAGGTCAATCTGCCAGGTGTTTTATAAGAAGAGAACATTTGGACACAGACAGGTACAGAAGAAAGAACCTGTGAAGACACAGAAGAATCCAACCCTGCCAACACCTTGATCTCAGACTTCTAGCCTCCAGAACTATGAGAAAATAAATTTCTGTTGTCTAAGCCACCCAGTCTGTAATATTTTATTATGGCTCCCGGAGCAAACTCATACCGTATCCTTTGCATCTGGAGGCAGAAGGCCCCTTCTTGTAATTATATCACTTCTAACACAAACTACTTTTTAAGCAAAAGCTTCCTATACGTGGATACCTCACAGGGAGGCCACGAGGTTAGTGAAGAATACTTATCTTTTCATTTGAGTTTGCCATTATGTTAATGAAGCAATATTGCCTTAATTTCCAAATGCCCCTAATCCAGCCGCAGCACTGACATACCACCGACTGCTAAACATTTCACTGTTGCAGATTAGGGTTCTACCTAATTCCCTTGTCCGATATACATAGGAAACATTCCAAGGCCTGTCTACAATCATGTCTGCGTAGCAACGTTTCTGTCAATGGCAGGCCACGATGGTAGTCCCATAAGACTATAATAGAGTTGGAAATTTCTTATCACCCAGTGATGTCGTAGCCATAGTAACATTACAATAAAATGCATTACTCATGTGTTTGTTGTGATGCTGGTGTAAATAAACACAGCACTGGCAGTTGTCTAAAAGAGTAGCATCTGTATATTTATATACAGTACCTAATAATGGTAATTAATGACTATTACTGGTTTATGTATTTACTATATCATATTATAATTTTTATTGTTATTTTAGAATGTATTCTTTCTATTTATTTAAAAAGTTTGCTGTAAAGTGACATGCTGTGTTACAGCGGCAACAGCCTCATATTACATACATCTCATGTTTACTGCATCTCTCTATTGCATCATATTTTCTTGTGCTGGATTTACGGTAATCTTGTGTTGTTTTTTGCAGTAACGTGCTGTTCAGGTTTGTAACCTAGGAGCAATAGGCTGCTATACCATATAACCCAGGTGTGTGGTGGGCTATACCATCTAGGTTTGAGTAAGTGCACTCTGTGATGTTCGGACAATGACAAAAATCACCTAATGTGCATTTCTCAGAATGTATCCCCATTGTTAAGTGGTGTTTGACTGTATTTTACGGAATTATTTTTAAAAGCTTAAATAATATTGTGTTTCCTGGTTGTTTAGTCCCTTATTCAGCATGGCGAGGATCTATCACTATTCTTTTCTTCAGTAGATGCGTGCAAATAAGACATCCTTCCTGTATAGCCTAAAAGGAGCCCATGCTTTTGTGAAAACAAACAAACAAACAAACAAACAAACAAACAGTTATTGTGCCCTGGGTTCAATATCTAGAACACAATATCTCTGCAGGGGAACAGCATTTCCCAACAATCAAGAAAAAGATATTTTTAATTTCATACTGTAATTTCACAGATGTACTCTTCATTGGGCATGATTGCATATATTCTCTTTTCCTTTCATGCATAAGGATAAGATAAATCTATGGCTAGTGGGGTTCCATATTAAAAAAAGTGTGTGGGTGTCTTTTTGCATTTAAATTAACGTTATTCATGAGTGTGACAGAGCATAACCCGTGCGTGAGGCATGTGAGCAGCCTGGGGCGGTGGTGCCGCCAGGCGCACGGTGAGCAGGGGAAGTAAACCCAACTCAGGATAAGCATCTATCCTCCTGGGGGTCAGAGAACTACTACTTTATGACGTGATCACCTTGCCTCCAGGTGTCTGGTTGTTTCTGAGTGCAAGGGGATAAGGATTAGTTACTATTGCTGGCAAATTGGGCATCCATAATGGCAATAAGTATGTCAACTTTGTCAAGGGGGAATCCATGTCACTGAGTCCGTTTTATTTATAAATCCATTGAGCAAACGCAGGTAGTAAGGGAATGAGGCTGACACACCCACAGAACAGGTCATCTTGTCTACCAGGTTATGGAGAGTCTCCTCCATTCTGAGGATTCACAAGGTGAGTAAACACTCTCCTAGTCTAGACCCATTTCTAGAAGGTCTTAAATCCATCTACATACCTTTTTGCCAGTCTTTCTTGTCATTGATTTTCTTATCTTGCCCCTTCCAAATCCCTGACCAAACAACCCAACAATTTACCTATCACCATAGGACCTCGCCTCAGGACATCTTCCCTAATAGAGAAGGTGATAACAAGCTGTGCTACTTGAAGTTCTACCCACGAGAAGAACTTCCCTTCTCTACTGTCCTTCGGGGACACTCCAAACATAATATAATACCACAACAGTATACCGTACCAAGTATTCTGTAAAAAGGCTGAAAGCTGTCCCTCTTTGCTCACTGATCTTAGGGAGCTCTCTGTGAGGTCATAGGTATGGCTGAGGGATGGATGGCATTTTATAGGAGTGGACATGCTGCAAATGCAGCGGCCAGCTCATGCAAGTTACTTGTATATTCAGCCTTGGGCCTGTTCTTATAAGTACCACTCCCACCTGATGGATGGAGTGCTGTCTGTTTTATGGTTTAGCGTTAGTTTGTGTTGAATAGTCCCCAAGTCTTTCATTGGTAAGGGTTTTTGTACTCTCCTGGAGGCCAGGAGCAAGCCAGGTGCTAGTCGTCAAAGGAAGGGCTGTTTGCTGAAGAGGACATGCTTTCTGTACGATACTCTGTTTATGAGGGTAAAATCAGCTTCACCTGGCAATTTCAAACTACTGTCCTTATAGCCTTAATGTTCTTCTTATCTTATTACAAAACCAGAGTATCTCAAACCACAGGCTACCGGTCCCAATCTTTACTTTGCTCTAACTAGTCAAATAAGAGATTACTTAATGCCTCATTTCCCCCTCATCTGCCCCATTGACTTAAAAAAAACCAAACCACAAACTAAAAAACAAAAAGGAAAGGAAGAATGGAGTGTTTGAAAGCCCTTTGGGGAATTTTCCTATATTGTGCCCTGGATCCCATAAAACTGCCTTACAACTATTTATCCTTCTCACGAGAAGCATATGGGATTAACAGACTGTGACGATGTTCTTTTATTTTTCCATAATATTTTAACTTCTATCTGTTAAAAAGGCTTTCAAGACCAAAGAAAGCAACTTAAAGAAAGTAATTTATATTATACAATTTTTATTTGATCTAACACTTGATCTTTCTCTTTTGAGTTCAATGGCCTTCACCTGGGGAGACATGAGTGAGGGTATTCATACCTTTTCATTATGAAAGATTTCAAACGCGCATAAAGTAGAGGGAGCGCTATAATAAGTCTCCGTGCACCTATCGCCCAGCTTCAACAATTACTAAGATTCTGTCGCTCTTGTTTGTACTCTCTCTTCCTTACCACTAGCGTTTTTTCTTTTGCTCGAGTATTTTAAAACATTCCAAGACATATCATTCACTTGTATATTCTGCAGTAAAAATCTCGAACACATATAAACTAATATTAAAATCATAACATAACCACAATTTCATTGTCATGGCAGAAAAATTGATAATAATTCCTTAATGTTATCTAATAAGCAGTCCATGTTCAGTTTTTCCCAATTGACTCAAAATGTCTTTCTACAGTTGTTGTATTTAAATCAGGATCTAAACGAGATCTACATATTGCTTTTGGTTGGTAGGTTTCTTAAATCTCTCTCTCTCTCTTTCTCTTCAAGGTAGAGTCTTTTCTATTGAAGTAATTTGTATTTTCCCTAGCTCCTAAAATAGACATTAGGTTTTCAAACAGAAGAAAAAAGCCCTAGCTGAAGAGCCACATATTCGATATTCATACCGGTCTAAGAAAACTAATAAACTAAATAAATTAATTTGAATAAATTAACTGCACATTCAGAACAGAATTGTAGCTTTTATTCAGAAATATGTGAACCAAAAGCAAACATCTGCCAAGATTAACGCAGGTTTGTTGTTTTTAAAAAATTTATGCAGCATAATGTATTTTTTCCTCCAAGTTCACTTAGTGTTAATCTCGATATTAAAGCACATTGCCAAGCTAGAATACAAGCTTCCTAATTTAAAAAAGAAAATGGCATTAAAAGTTCCCATTGTTTTAGAGTCCCCCTTGTACCTACTAATAGTATCTTATTTTTGCCTTCACTTAGTGTAAGAGATTACAGCAACAAGCATATGACTGGAAGGCAAAAGCTTGGGCACAAAGCATGACAACTGCCAGGAATTGCTTTCTTCCTGTTTGAGCCAGCTTGAGTGTTGGCAGTTTCCAAGTGTTGGTTCCAAACCTGGAGAATTCCCGAAACGAAATTCAAAATGGCCCCACCCCCTACTCCCAACCCTCCCCCCCACCAATGGAGGGGAAGGAGAAACTGAAGAGAGAGGCAGACCACTCCAGGCTGGTAGGCCGCAGCTTCAGTTAGCAAGGGGACTTACATAGGAGGCTTGTCTGGGCAGCCGAAAGGGCCAGATCTCTGTACCCACCAGCTAGAATCTTGGAAGTTTATATGGAGCCCTGAACAGGCTTCAGCCAGGAATCCAGTCCAGATGGACTCCGTGACACATTACTCTCTCAAGGCTGTGTCCTTGAAAAGGCTCCTAGTGTAGGAATGGTGGGCCGAGTGTAAATTCCAAGGAAAGGGAATGGTGCGGTGAGCTTCCAATTGCCTGGGTCCAACTCAGGGCTCAGCCAGCGGTCACGCCCTCTTAATGACTTCCTCTAACGCTGAGGAGGAAGTTGACGGTTTTGGTGAACATTGTTATCCATCTCCAAGATGATACCAAAAATAAGTGTTGTAGGATGTGATTGCAAAAGCACACAGGTTGGAGAGCTGTTTCAAACTGACCTTTAGGAAAGCACAGTTTATAAAGAGATGCAAGAAAACCAAACACACGGGCAGCCAAGGTAGGTATATCTCCAAAGAAAAATGAGTCCAATCTGTTTGACAGCTAATTTTGGCACTCCTTGGAATCTCTGTATGTCCGTGCTTCCCCTGCTCAGAGGTGGAATGGGGGAGGCTCTCCTCTGGTCAGGGAAATCCCAGTCAGCGTTCCCTAAAACACCTTCCAGGAGAGATCAGACCAAAACCATGGGTTTGTCCCAGTAAAGAATTGTCATTCTCAATTAAGAATGTGGAAGCACTGCAGGAAGCAGCTTCTTTTCGAGGAGAGCAATGTCAGTCAGCATATCTGCTCCTTGTTTTGCAAAAGTTCATGATCAGCATTACATTTCTGTTTTCTTAAAAACATTTAGTATTTTTGTTGGCTGATAAACAGTGTCATCTGTTGTCTAAACTGGCACATCTCCTCTTGAACCTCTCTGTGTTATCAATGACACTTATGGTTAAGAGTGCACCAGAAAATTTGGCATGACTAGGGGTTCACCATGTGTGATGGGTGCCCCCAGCCGCCTTCCCAGTAACTGGGCTCCAATGGAGCTGCCATCTTGTTGGGGCCGAACTTTACCACTCAAGTCTCTTTTACTCAATAGAATGCCCCCACTTTTTTGTTACTGGTTTCATTGTGATTTAGTTTTATGCCATTTATTTGTTGAAGAAACTAGGTAATTTGTCATGTAGGGTTTCCCACATTCTGAATTTGGATTTGTAACTTATTTTTCTATGCTCCATAGTTTTTATAAACTGATACCTACGTGTAGGGGCTGCATAATTTTATCTTTTTGTCAAAAATACTTTGAAAGTAGCATTCTATATGTTCTAGATCATATCAGAAGGCACATGACATTGTCCAACTTTTGGTCATATTGAGAGTGATAACAGGGTTCTTGTGTTTTCAGTCTGTCTTTTAAAAAATTTTTAGAAGACTTTATTTAGTTTCTTTTGAGGGGGGGAGGGAGGGAGAGAGAGAGGGAGTGAAACAACAATGTGTGAGAGATATATTGATCTGTTACCTCTCACGCACCCCCAACTGGGGACCTGGCCTGTAACCCAGGTATGTGTCCTGACTGGGAATCGAACTGGCGACCTTTCAGTTCACAGGCCAGTGCTCAAACCACTGAACCACATCAGCCAGGGCTTCAGTCTTGTTTAAAGTTTGCCATCAACTTTTCATCCAGTAATTTCAGTAGTAATTGATGATCATTGCCTAGATCCAATATTTCATACGAGATGGCAAAATAGTGTTTTTTTTCTATTTCCATTATTTCTTTTGCATTTATTAGATGTAGTTTTATATAAAGAACTTTCTCTCTTCATTGATTTGGATAGCCTGAAATACAGGACCTGCAGAAAAGGCACCTAGATCCTTCTGTTTTTAGGGGGAAAAAATCCACTTTCAGGATAATAAGATGTTTGATTATTTTGATATAAACATCCACAGGTGACCAATGAGGTTTTTGGGGTTTTTTTAGGTCACTAGGTTTTGGGGTGGCTTATTATGGCAGCAATAGATACTCAAAACCACTAGGGGTTCAAAAATTGTTGTTATGAACTCATGGATGTTTATATATTTCATGTGTTATTATTCACTGTAGTCATAATTCTTCTTGATGCTGAAACTGTCCCATATTTGGCAGATAAAAGCTTCTTTTGGTTAGTGCCTTTGTCATTTTGACATGAACCCCTGTGTCTGATAGCTCTTGCACCTTCAGGCACAACATGTCCCAGGCTCGTTCTGTATATTTCCTGCTCCAGTGTTGAAATCGGTTATTTCTCCTAGGAGCCCTGGTTCCTCTTAGGGGGAAATGACATTTTGGAGACCACAGTCTGACCATTAGGGGAACTCATCGCTACTACACTGTCATCTATTCTAGGGCTCTCCTGTGAGCACAGAAAGGAAATATTTATTTTTTAGAAAGAGTAAACAATCAACAGTTCAAATTGATATTTTTAATTCAGATTAAGTATTATATAGTTTTTACTTACCTTCTTTGATTTTAAACATACATACTTTTTTTCTCTTAAACTGAAAATCTTCATTCATAATGACATTAGCTTTACTCTATTATACATAAGAGTCTTGAAATACCAATATTATTACTAACATTAAGTCTACTGAATACTGTTTAAGAATTATTGGCATGTTTTTGTCCTTAAGATTTATCTCACTATACACTGTACAGCTAATATACAATGTTTTGGAGTCACTTGGAAGGTTTCTTCTTTGCATGGCTGTGACACAACTTGATAGAAAAATAGGTTTGTTTTTATTCAGTTTTTTTTAAGTGATTCCTTTTTATTCTCTTGCAGTTGTTTGTTTTCCAAATTATTTGTCTATTTTATTTTTATGCGTATATTTTATTTTATCAAACTATAGAACAAGGTATATGCAGAAACATAGTTCCCATCCTTATCCTTTTTCTGATAAATAATTACTTTTATTAGTTTTTATTTTACACACTTCTGAATTTTGAAAATAGTAGAAGCAAATGTATATATACAATTTTATTTTCCTTTCATTTTTATACAAAAAGTATAATAGTATATACTCTCTTCTGCATATTGCTTTTTTCACTTTCATTGCAGGAATAATTGAAAATTGTGTACGTTTAAAAAATTTTTCCAAGTGGAAAAATTTTTTATTATTACCAATTTCCAGCACATAGTCAGAGTGCACTGTCGGTGTTATTTGCATTTGATTAGAGTTTTTCTTTATGGCCTAAGATATTCATTTTTATGAACATTTCATATTTACTGCAAAACGAGTTATATTCTCTGATATTGTTATTCGGAATTTGATATATATTTGTAAGGTACCATACTGATTATGTTGTGTAGGTCAGTGCTACTCAAAGTGGTTAGACTACTATGCCATCAAGGACACTAGTTCAGTTGATTTTTTGGGGGGTGGTTAGCAAGACTTTCTCAGTGAAGGAAGTGGTACATTCATTGATTTATATTCTGAGCGAGCTTCTTATCTCGCTGCATCTGGTAACCACAGGTCACGAACCGGCACCAGTCTGTAAACACATTTTCGGTAGCACTGGATTAGGTTTCCTAAATCCTTATTCATTTTTTGTCTTTTTGCTTTATCTTGAAATGAGAATAATGTGCGAAACTTTTCTGTTGTTAATGTGTTTCTATTATGTCTGCATCTCCTGCAATTTTTCCTTTATGAAAGTTGATTGCTGTGTTCTTAGGTAGATATATATACGTACCTCCATGGTTATTTTACCATTAGCATTGTAAAAAGCCTCCTTTTTCTTTTTTATGCTTCTTGGTCAGAATTCTCCTTTGACAGATGCCAACATCATGGTCCTTGCTCTCTTTGCGTTTTACATTTTTCCTGGTAAATATTTGTCCATCCTTTTATTTTTTTAACTTTCTTATTATTATTTTTTGTTTGTTTGTTTTAGGCATGCCTTTCTTTTGCTAGACAGTTTGAAAATACTTTTAATATGTGAGTTGGCCTCATTTATATTACTGATAAACACCAATTTTTTTATTATAAAATATTTTACTTCCTGGTCATTTGTTTTCTTCTCTCTTTCTTACTCTCTAGATCTTTAAGAAATATTTCTCTTAGAATTTAGGAAACTTTGTATTTTGTTTTTGTTCTTTTTGCTTTTTTTAGGAGAGGGGAAAGGGGGAGAAAGAAAGGGGGAGAAACATTTATGTGCGAGAGATACATGGATCGGTTGCTTCTCACATGTGCCCCGACCTGGGGCCACACCTGCAACCCAGGCACGTGCCTTGACCAGGAACCAAACCACCAAACTTTCGCTTTGTAGGATGATGCCCATCCGAGCCATACCGGTCAGGACTACATTTTGTTTTGTTACCTTTATAAGAATACATTTGCAAAATACTATATTTTATCTATTTATGTATCTCTTTTTAAAGGTAATATTCCAACTTCTTTCTCTAATAGAATACTATTAATAATAGAAAAGACCAAACCTGCTTTTTCCTTTCCCTCTACAGGTGTTGGTACCAAAAGTACTCCCTAAAGAGAGATCAGAATATCAGAGTATGCTCTTCAAGAACCTTAACCCACAGGACTCTCTGTCCATTTCCATGAGGGGCTATGAGGAGGTTCAAAGCAACCCCTCAACTCACCGCTAACCTACTCTGGGCTTTGGCCCTAAAGCAGTGTATGTGTGCTCTTTCCTGGAGATGGGAAACAAATGTGTAACTTCAGTAAACCCCTCTGCTTAAAAGCCCCACCCCCAACTTGTTCAGAACCCAACTTTGTGTGTTTTTTTAATATTCTTTTTTAAATGAATATTCTTAATTTTTTAATTTACTGATTTTAGAGAGAGAGGGAGAGGAAGGGAAAGAGAGAAACATGGATTTGTTGTTCCACTTATTTATACATTCATTGGTTGCTTCTTTTATGTGCCCAGACCAGGGATTGAACTCTCAACCTTGGCATATTGGGATGATGCTCTAACCAACTGAGCTGCTCAGCCAGGGCCAAACTAACTCTTTATCATAGTTAGGAAATGTCCCTTGTCTCTTGTTTTACTTAAAGATTTTTTTACCAAAAACAGTTCTTGAATTTTCTCAGCCGCTATATAATTGTATAGTTTTCAATTTGACTTTATCAATGTGATTAGTTAGGTTGATGGATTTCCTAATTTTGAACTATCCTTAGGAGTCCAAAATAAATTCTGTTTTTAGTTTATTTTTAGGTGGTTAATAGTTTTCGTTGTTATTGTGAGTGGAGTCTTATTTTCTATTACATTTTCTAATTGGTTATTGCTGGTATATAGAAAAACTATTGATTTTTGTATGTTAATCTTATATGTGGTCACCTTGCTAAGTTCTCTTATTAGTTCTAATAGTTTTCCAATTGATTTTCTTATGTTTTTCTCTGTAAGCGATAGTGTCATCTGCAAATAATCACAATTTGCCTCTTCTTTTCTAATGTTTCTAATAAGAGATAATGTTTGTTATCTCTTATTGCTCTCTCTCTTATCTTGAATTAGAACACCTGATACCATTTTGAATAGTGTGATCATAAAGGTCATTCTTGTTTCTAACTTCGATTGGAATGTGTCTATTGCTTCACTATTAAGTATGGTATTTGTTGTAGGTTGTATCATTGTTTTATTAAAAACAAACAATATGTCAAATTTAGGCTGCTTTTTCCTACTTTGGGGGACTTTTTCTTTAATGTCATTTATGGGTATTGAATTTAAGATAATATTTTTTATTTTTACTGTATTACTATAATAAGTTAAATTGATATTTTCTAATGTTGAGCCATCTTAGTAATGCTGGAATAAATTCTCTTTGGACTAGATGAATTATTCTTTCAATACACTGTTGAATTTAATTTGTTAACATTTTATTTAGGATTTTTGCTTTGTTGTTCATACATGGAATCATGTATTTTTCTCTTTGCTGTTCTTGTCTGGCTTTGGTTTCAGGATTTGCTAATCACTAAAATGTGTTGGGTGGTTTTCCATCTTTCCCTTTTTTTTTTTTATGTATGACAACTTTATTTTTTTACTAAGGCTAATGAATAATGATTACTAATCCTACTTTTAAAAATCCAACATCTGAAATAAAAAGTATGCTAACTATATTTACTCATTAACTATTATTGCTAAAACAACCTGAAAACTATCACCAAGCATGTTTAACATCAGAACAATGGATTCAAGACCAAGTATACATGTTACCTGTGTCAAGGCTAGACTACAAATGATCTTAGTCATCATCATCGTCATCATCTTTATGTTTTCTTTTAATGCGTTGGATGATTCATGGAAGTATTTTGTAATGATACCATGTCAGTGATAATAAGAATGTTTTTGGATCCCATTAATGAGGGATTAATTGGAACAATCTGAACTGCTCATGGTACAGGAATTCATGCTTTTAGAGCTGGGGACTGAAGTGGGTATCTGTATTGTAAATCTTTGCCCTGTGAGGGACACTGGAGTCCTTACCTAGTTGAGTCAAACACAGCTTGTGCCATTGGTATGCCTAGAGTGGTCTCGGTGTGCTAGTAACTGAACAGACACTTAACCATGGAATTGTTATTCTTTCTACAGAAGTAGATGCCCTTTTTGTAAAGACTTAAGCCTATAGTTTAGAGCAGTCAGGCAATATCTATCAAGTGGCAATCTAGGGCTTGAATATGGCTTGATCAATGGCAAAGGGTTTGATTTCTTTGCCTTGCAAAATCAAATTAAAAAATCTCTCGGGAGAGGAGAGGTTAAAAGCTGGTCAGTACAACACTGGATTGCCAAGAGCACGTCATCTACATCAACAGTAGCTTCCTTAGTATGGTTTAAATAAATGTTTGCGTCATTTAGAATTGTGGCCACAACAAACTGGAAGGCAAACTCAAACATCTGACTTATAATTCTTGCCTCATATGCTGTAATCCCCATATCCTTCAGAATTTGTGTTGTGGTCTGCACATCTTTCACATGTTCTTGGAGAACCTGTCTTGCCAGACTCCATGATATCTGGTGATCGGATCTTGAGCTAAATCACCCACGTGACTGTATTTCAGTTCTGGTCTTCATGAATGTTCTTTGCCTAGCATGGCTTTTTCAACCTCTGCTGTGCCTTGCCTGCCTCACCTGCAGCCCCACCCTGCCATGCACCGTGAGCAGGATGCTCTGGGCTTTTCTTATTTTCTTAAGTAGTTTTTATAAGGTAAGAATTATGTATTCTTCAAAGGTGTTTCTCTCTTTATTAGCCTGTGATATTGTGTTACATTCGTAAATTGAATTGAGAAAATTTTCAACTTCTTATGTGTTCTAAAGTCAACTGGAATAAATGAGCGCAAGAGTCTCTTCAGAAGTGACACTGGGTTCCCCAGTGGACCAGTTGGGTGAGCACTGCAGAGCCAGCTCCTCCAAGCACTGGCAGGGAGACCTGATGCCACCTGCAGTCTGGTGAGGAAGTGTGGGCAGTGGCTCCTGGAAGGGTCGAGAGGCCTAGTGAAGTTTCAGGAAGCTGGGCTCCAGGAAAGCCCCAGGGGGCCCTGATCAACAGACACGTCCATCAAAGGCCGTACAAGTGAGGGTCCAGACCTCACTCCATCTTGGCAGCCCCCTGCATACCCCTGCCTTGTCTGGTTTATCTCTTCATTCCCAATACTTAGCAAAGTGCCTCGTACATACTTAGAACTTAGTGAACAGGGCAAATTAATACCACTAATTCATGTAATAAAAAAATTAAATGTGCCAGGCATGGTGTTAATGTTTTTACATGGATTATCAGTGCTTCATTTAAAGGGAGAATCTTGAAATATCAACGTATGGTTGGCTCTTGCGCGCCCCCTCCTGGGGACCTGGCCCGCAACCCAGGCCTGTGCCCTGACTGGGAATCCAACCGGCTACCCTTTGATTCTCAGGCCGGCACTCAGTCCACTGAGTTACACCAGCCAGGGCTCAGTACTTCATTTAAGCAGGTACCATTACAATTTCCATTTTACAAATGAAGAAACAGGTTCATAGAAATTAAGCGACTTCAAGTCACAAAGCTTGGCGCACTCTTTCATTGCCCAAAATACAACGGAGCGACGTAGAGTGAAAATGCCAGAAAGCAGGTAGGACAGGAACACCGGCGGGCTGGTAGGTGCCAGAGACCACGACACGCTCCCTGCGGTCAGCTGCTCTCACGCTGTGTTGCGGGAGGGCTCTATTATGAATAAGCACGGACCGGAAGTGTTCCTATCGGCCTCCTTTCTGATGCACACCACCGGAAGTTTCTGTCCACGGCTTTGCAGGGATAGGGGAGCAGCGGCGGCGGCTGCTGCTGGGGGCTACAGGTGCGGAGGCGCTGGGGCTTAGGAGGCAGCCGGCGCCGTTAGGGAGACCCAAGCGGTGGCACACAGGCGGAATCCGGACCTGACCTGGGCCACCCTCCCAGCGGCTCGCCTCTTCATCCCGCCTCCGCTGGCGCTGAAGTGGCTCTGCCTCCTGATCTGAGCCTGGTCCCTCCTCAGGCACTGACCCTGGACCTCGGGGCGCTCCCCCATTAGGCGCGATGGCTACGGGCGCGGATGTGCGGGACATTCTAGAACTTGGGGGTCCAGAGGGGGAAGCAGCCTCCGGGACCATCAGCAAGAAGGATATTATCAATCCGGACAAGGTAGTAGGGGCGCCTGGGAATGTTGGGTAGCGGGAGTGAAGTGGTGGGGAGGAGTGACAACGGAAGAGAGGTGGGTGAGAAGATGGGGTGCTACAGTTCCAGTGAGATGGGCGGTAAAAGTGTGACATGACCAGACAGAAAATATGTCCTGCCTTGATGAGATGGGTCGGAGGAAGTGGGACACGCGTGGGAAATGGCGGGAGAGGCTGCGACACTTGGAAGAGATGAGAGGACCAAGAGAGTGTGACACTTGTAGAATATTGGGTGGGGGCACCCAGTCGGTGTGACATTCTGAGAGATGGTGGGCAAGTAACTTCTGCTCTGACAGTTTGGGACTCTACCCAGGAGGTGAGGCTGGAGAGGAGAATGACCTGCTCAGACTGGGGGTGCCCTTGTGAGTGGGTTTCTGTGCCTCCAAAGCGTCATTCTGCGCCTTCATTATTTGTCATAGTGTGTATGTGTGTTATTGTACCTGTAGATGCTGGTTTGTTCAGGGATTGAGCTGGAATAAAGAATTTTCAGGAAAGGGAGTCTAGGCTGTGGTTCCTCTCCTGTGGTTTCCCTTCGCAGAAAAAGTCCAAGAAGTCCTCCGAGACGCTCACCTTCAAGAGGCCGGAGGGCATGCACCGGGAGGTCTACGCACTGCTTTACTCTGACAAGAAGCAAGTATTAGAATCCCAAGTCTCCCCAGCCCTGCCCCCCCAACCCCCCAGAGATTAGAATCTCTGGTCTCTGACCCACCTGCATGTGCCTAATTTTGAAGTTTTCTCTGACAACTCTCTCCTGTATCTCCCCCCCAGCTAGGGCGCCCGCCTGCTTGGCAGGAGGCGGGAGGCGCTCAGATTTCTCACTCCAGGACCTGACTTTCTGGGGAGGCCTGGGCCCAAAGGCCCTCTCCACACGTTCTGACTGTAACCTCTCACCCCCCTAAACCTTGCTGCTAGGGATGCACCCCCGCTGCTACCCAGTGACACTGGTCAAGGCTACCGCACAGTGAAGGCCAAGCTGGGCTCCAAGAAGGTGCGGCCCTGGAAGTGGATGCCATTTACTAACCCAGCCCGCAAGGATGGAGCTATGTTCTTCCACTGGCGACGAGCAGCTGAGGAGGGCAAAGACTACCCCTTCGCCAGGTTCAATAAGGTGGGCCACCGCCACTGGGGCGTAGGCCGAGGGCTCGCGCACACTGAGCCGCCTGAGTGGGCTCTGAGGCAGGCGTAGGCCTTTGTTTTTGCCGGGGGACCCTACTCTGGTTTTTGGTGGCTTCTCCTGGTCCTTCAGATGCTGCAGTCCTTTAGAGCCGTGTCCGAGGTGCTCTACTCTTCTCACTCCACACTTTGTCCCTAGTTGTGTCTCATTTACCGTGTGTCTCCAGTTACCCTCTGTCTGTGATTGACCCCAGCTTAACACGTCCAGTCCAGAGCCACGGTTCCTACTTACTCCATCTTTTACTTAACATCTCTCCCTAAAGGCCCCCAGGGGCTTCAGTTCAAGGGGCTTCTCTCTGTTCCCTCCCCCCAAACCCGTTCCCCATATCCGTGGTGGCACCACCATCCACGCAGGTTCCCAAACCAGAAGCTTGGGAGTCATTCCTGACGTCACTTCTCCCTTCGCACTCAGTCAACAACGGGACAAAGAAAGTAGCGGAAGGCAGATCAGAAACGTGGAAGCATAAAAACTGGATTCTTTCAGATAAGAGCCATCAACAGAATGAAACTAGGATAGGAATGGGATGTGAAGTGAGGTAAGGGGTGCCCTTGTAGGTGAAGGACGACCTCATTAGATAGGGTGGCCAGGGCGGGCTTCTCTGGGAAGGTGGCATTTGAGCTAGGCTTGAGTGATAATCAGAGTCCTGCTGATTCTGCTCCCGTAACGAATCACGGCTTTTGGTTTTCATCCTCTCTGTCAGCACCCTCGTCCGACCTGAATGATCCCTGGTTAAGGTTATACCGAGGCTCCGATGGGGCAGGGCCTTACTCAGACTCAGCCAGCCAGTGAGAAGCAAAGTTGGGCTGGGCTAGGATTTTCCAGGCCACTGTTTAAGCTGCAATACAATATGACCTTGCATTCCCTGCTTCCTGGAGCAGCCTAGACTTTGAGCCCAAAAGCCCTAGGGGCTTAACCCCAGGACTCCCAAGTCCCAACCTCTTTTCCCTCAGCCCAGTACATCCCACTGCCCCTGGACACCTCCCCCGATGACTCACAGGCTTCTCAGACTCAGCACGTCCGGGTGTGACCCATCATTCTCCCCTGTGCCCCGAACCTGGTTTCCTCCATCTCACCACCACCCTTAGGTCCGTCAGGTCCTGAGGAAAGAGAGGTTGGAGATGCAAGATAGAGAGGGGATAACCAAAAAGTGAGGCATTTGAGGCAATGGGAGGGAAGGTTGGATGAGATGATTAGAAGTGAGGACAAAAGAATGTTCAAGTTGCATTTAGTAAATAACCGCCCCGTGCCAAGCCAGGCCCTAGGCAGAGGACACAGTAATGAATCAGACACAATATCTGCCCTTAAGAAACTCTCCATATTGTTGGGGAGGGCGGGGGAGACACAAGCATTGCAGTTTGATAGGATACATACAGTGTTGGGAGGATCTGAAGATTGTGGAAGCTTCCTGCAGAAGTTAGAGCTTGAGTTGAGCCTTGAAGGATGTCACCAGATGATACTAGGAAAGGAGTGCAGTGACTTTTTTCAGGCAGAGGCGACGGCACGAGGAAAAGGCACAAATTTAAAAGCAGCCACATGTATGGGATGCTGCATGCACTTCCCTGTAGATGAAGCCTAAAGCCCAAGGTAGAACATGGTGGGAGATGAGGGCCCAGGTCTGGCAGGGCTTGGCAACCAGGCTCAGGAATTTAGGCTTTGTCCTGCTGTCTTCGGGTTGCCACTGACAGATTTTAAGCAGAGTAGTGTCAGGATCAAATTTCAGCTTTGGAAAGATCATGGTGACTACAGGAGGAGAAGGAAGTCAGAGTTAAGTGAGCAGATGCTCTTCCCTCCACCATCACGCATCCTTGGAGTCCCTTTCTTAGTTCATGGCTCCCCAGCTGCCCTCTTGCTCAAGCCAGAAACACAGGAGTCACCTGTGACAGCACTTTCCTCACCCCTCATGTCCAGCTGTCAGTTCCTCTGGTTTTTAATCTAAAGCCTGTCAAGTCTGTGCCCTTTTCTCTACCTCCCACTCGTGCCGCTTCAACTCAGACCTCTCACTGCTCACCTCGATTAGTTCTAAAAACTGCCAGCTAGTCTCCTGGGCTCCCGTTTCACCCCGTCTGTTCTCACTGCTGCCAGGGCACTCTTTGCAAAAGAGAATCATGACCGTTTCACTGTTTTCTCTAAAACTAACCTTATCGGCTGCAGTCACCCTAAGGGTACACAAGGCTGACTCTTTGCATGCCTTTCCCTGTCTCGTGCTAACATGTCCCTAACTGCTGAGCTCGCACACGTTAGGCTGTTACTCCCGCTTCACTCTGTGTGTGTCGCCCTCTCTGCCTAGGATTTTGTCTACCATCTTCCCTCCCCAGTTCACTTCGGTTTAACCTAAAGACTGAACCAGGCCTCATTCACTTCTGCCTTGACCAGCCCTGTCCCCAGGCTGGATCAGGTGTCACTCGGTACACCTTAGGCATACCTTTGTCATCAGACTTGCCACACTGTACTCAATTGTGTTTTCAGCTGGTCTGTGAGCTCTGAGAAGGTAAGAGCCCTTTCCATCTTATTTAGCACTGTGTCCCCAGCACAGGTGTAGCAGGCCCATGATAGATGTTTGTTGAATGAATGAATGGCTCCCTCACTAGCCTGTGATCTCCTTGAGAGCAGGACCCAGGGGTGTCCAACTATGAATGCGGCCCAACACAAAATCGTAAGTTTTCTTAAAACGTTATGAGATTTTTTTTGTGTGTGATTACGTGTCGCAGTGTATTTAATGTGTGGACCAAGACAACTGTTCTTCTAGTGTGGCCCAGATGCCAAAAGGTTGGACGCCCCTGGCACAGTTCCTGAGTGTTTTAATTAAATGGAATTGAAATGCACAGGAGGGACACTTAACCAAGCCTGGTAAATCAGCGACTTCCCAGAGGAGATGAGGAGTTATCTAGGTAGAAGGAATGTGGAAGTGGGAAGGCATCTCAGGCGAGAACAGAGGCTGAGGGGGAGAGTCTGGTGTGTTACAGACACTGTGAGTCATTGGCTGGGACTTAGGGTCCGTGAGGGGCAGTGGCTGCGGAGAGAGGGGTCTTTCACCCCTGTGTTCCCTGACTGGCCCAGTAAATATTCACTGATTCCCGTAGAGTGCATGGCCCTGTGCTGAACCCTAAAGGCAGGAAATGAGCCAGACCACCTTTGCTGTTGAGGAGTTTGTGAAGTTTCTCTAAGGTCCTTTTAGAGTGGTGGGGAGCCTTTGAAGGGTTTAAAAATGGATGGCTGGGTGACATATCAGGTATATATTCTAGAGCAGTGCTTAGATTCAGCAGTGTATGACTCCTGTAAAATTGTTACCAAAGTTTCTAAATGCCTAGTCTCAATTTCCTTACTTACCATACACCAGCAGACAGCACTGGCCTGTGAGCTGCCCTTTAAGTAGCACTGTTCAGAGATCCCATCTTGGCTGTGGATGGAGAATTGCTTGGCGGAGGATTGAATGGAGGCGGAGAGACCATGGGAGGCTGCTTCTGTGGTCCAGGAAGATGGTCGTGGTGATCTGGACTGGGATGTGGCAGTGGAGAAGTGGAGAGAGGGATTCCGGAGGAAAAAGCCACAGATTTGGGAGAGGGGGTAGTGAAGGGTGAAGGTAGGAATTAAAGATGCCTCCAGGTTTCTGGCTTGGCCACTGGGGTTGAGTGGTGGTGACCCTGCCGCCACCGACTGGAGGAGACAGAAGTTTGAGGGAGGGTAGTGAGCTCAGCACTGAACATAAGAAGTTTTTAAATTTCTTTTTGAAGTTCAGGTATAATTGATATATGCCATCATTAGTTTAAGGTATGTAACATAATGATTCAATATTTGTATATGCTGTGAAATAATTACCACAGTAAATCTTACTAATACCTGTAACTTGAACATATTAAGTTGTATATGGGACCTCCACAGGACATGCTCAAGAGGCAGCTGGAATTAAGGATCTTGAGAGCAGGTTCAGAGCCCTGTAGTTTTTGGTGTAGAAACTTCCCTGGCCCAACCTAGTACTGACTTCTTCTTGGAGTCTTTGACTGGCCAACCCAGCTGATAGTGATGGTATTTGTCCCTGCGGGGGAGGTATGAGGGACAGATGGTCATGGACTGGGAGGCATATGTTAGAAGTAGGATTCAGGTGTCTTTTCTTTAGATAGCTGTGTGACTTTGGCCAGCTCTGGGGGTGCTGCAAGTCTCACTGTTACCACTGGGTGGCAGGAGTGCTTCAGACAAGTGTTCCAAGGACTAGGGAAGCCTGGGCCTTTCTCCAGTGTTTAGCCACCTGCCCTGCTCTACAGAAGTGCTTACATGTGGGCTTCTCACCTTAACCAGGGGGGCAGGAACACGTGTGCTGTTTCGCAAGGGTTCTGGAGCTGAAGGCATGGTGAGGTGTCTCCTGGACTGGATGCCGAGGCACGCTGCAGTTCTAGGCTCAGCTGGGGCCTCTGGTCAAGCAGTTTCTTTCCTCACTCTGGAAACTCCATCTCCAGGCTGCCCTGTGCAAGGCCCTAGCCAGAGAACTTGCTTTTGTCCAGCCTGGGGATTGGCAATGAACAGGCGGGGCTATGGTAACAGACGTGACGTGGGCATGTCCCCACTTGTGCCCCTCTGTGCCACTAGACGGTGCAGGTCCCCGTGTATTCAGAGCAGGAGTACCAGCTGTATCTTCATGATGACGCTTGGACTAAAGCAGAAACTGACCACCTCTTTGATCTCAGCCGCCGCTTTGACCTTCGTTTTGTAGTTATCCATGACCGGTATGACCACCAGCAGTTCAAGGTGAGCTGATGTGGTGCATTTGCATGTGTGCCCAACCCCTGGGCCTAGCAGGCCCACTGCTTTCATGCCATCCCTTCCACATGCCTCTGAGTAACACCACCACCCTCACGTCTTTACCCTCAGAAGCGTTCTGTGGAGGATCTGAAGGAGCGCTACTACCATATCTGTGCCAAGCTTGCCAACGTGCGGGCCGTGCCAGGTACAGACCTTAAGATACCAGTGTTTGATGCTGGGCATGAACGGCGGCGGAAGGAACAGCTGGAGCGTCTCTACAACCGGACCCCAGAGCAGGTCAGCCCCAAGCCCCGCACTGTCCTTCATGCTCCAAAACCCATTTACTCCGTCCTCCATAGTCTCTCACTGCCAGGTCCCCCATCTCCCACTGGTTGGTACCCGTGTGCCTCCCGCTGCCCAGTCCTACCCCTCACCGACCACCCTCCCTGCTTCCCACAACTCTTCAACTCCCTCATGATCTCTTATTTCTCAGATTCCCTCATGGACAGCCCAGCGCCCCTCATCTCCCTGTCTGTCCTCACTCCCCTGTGTGCCTACACATGCTTCTTAGCATCTCGCTCCTTCCCAGGTGGCAGAGGAGGAGTACCTGCTGCAGGAGCTGCGCAAGATCGAGGCCCGGAAGAAGGAGCGGGAGAAGCGCAGCCAGGATCTGCAGAAGCTGATAACAGCGGCAGACACCACTGCAGAGCAGCGGCGCACCGAACGCAAGGCCCCCAAGAAGAAGCTACCCCAGAAAAAGGAGGCTGAGAAGCCGGTGTGGAGACTAAGTCAGCCCAGCTCAGGGTGCAGGGGTTGCCTGACACAGGGGACCCCTAGTGGAAGGCTCTGAGAGGCCTAGAGCTGGCAGGGTTCTGGGACTAACATCGGGCCCTCTCCCTGCGACGCTTTGGTCTCTATAATTCCTTCTCCCCTAGGCCGTTCCTGAGACTGCGGGCATCAAGTTTCCAGACTTCAAGTCCGCAGGTGTCACGCTGCGGAGCCAGAGGGTACGTGTCTCCTTCAGTGTGTTTGGGCCCTGGGTGCTCTGTGGCCCGAATGCTGCAGGCCACGGGGCTGGAGCAGTCGGGGAGGTTGTGCCATGTGCTGCAGGTAGAGGTGGCCTCGGGGATGTGGCCAGGCCGAGGTCACAGCTTTCACTGTTCCAGTTGCTGGCTGTTTCCTTTTCTGACCCAGAGCTGTGCCCCCAGGGGCTAACTTCCCTTCCACTCCCCCACTGCCTCTGACCCCCTTCATCCTAAGCTGCCTGTGGAGCAGCCAGAGGGGCAGAGGCCTGAGCCGCTGTGTCGCTGCAGATGAAGCTGCCCAGCTCTGTGGGACAGAAGAAGATCAAGGCCCTGGAACAGATGCTGCTGGAGCTGGGTGTGGGTGAGTGTGGGGGCCTGGCCCCTGGGATGGACCCACCAGAGGCTGTGGATAAAGGTGGGGCGGGGGCGGGGCGCAATTCCTGTTGCCAGCCTTTCAGTGCACCCTGGCTCCGTGCCTGTCTTTTACCCCCCCACCCGCAGAGCTGAGCCCCACACCCACGGAGGAGCTGGTGCACATGTTCAATGAGCTGCGGAGTGACCTGGTGCTGCTCTACGAGCTCAAGCAGGCCTGTGCCAACTGTGAGTACGAGCTACAGATGCTGCGGCACCGTCACGAGGCACTGGCCCGGGCTGGCGTGCTCGGAGGCCCTGCCACACCAGCATCAGGCCCGGCCCCGGCCTCTGCTGAGTCAGCAGTACCTGAATCCAGTCTCGGCCCTGACCCCACCAAGGACACCATCATTGATGTGGTGGGTGCACCTCTCACGCCCAATTCGGTAAGAGCCTGGACAGCTGGAAGAGTGTGAACCGGTTCTGCATGTGAGCGTGCGCACGTGTACAGGCTCTGCTCCCTCTAGTGTCTGCCATGGGAATGGCCACTCTGAGGGGTTGAGACTGAGGGTGGGAGTGGCTGGTCAGTGTGAAACACATGCACCGATCCTGAATCAGGCCTCAGGGGCCACTGACTTCAGCACCATCTGTGTCTCCCCAGAGGAAGCGACGGGAATCGGCCTCGAGCTCCTCTTCTGTGAAGAAAGCCAAGAAGCCATGAGGGGCCACAAGGGGTGTGGGTGATGCTGCTGTGTAAATAGAGCTGCTGAGTTGGACTGGGCCGCTTGCTTTTTTCCTTCCCACCACTGCTGATGCCCCTGACTGGGAGAGGGGGCAGGAGGGGTCACCGCACCCAGTTAATGGGTGGCAGTGGGGCTTGCCTGCACGGATGCCTTTAGTAGCCCTCTGACCAGTAACCACTGTTAGCGTTGCCCAAACACCTGTGCCTAGGACACCTGCGGCTCTGCACGCAAGACGGCCCCCAGGCAGCAGTGGCCTCAGACCCAGCAGCTCCAGACAGCCTCGTGCTCAGTCCCTGTGGCCCTGTGCACACTCAGTGAGGTTATCAGAGGCACTTCAGTGACGACCAGCTGCATGAGTGGCCTCGAGCCCAGAGCAGCCTGGAACAAGCTCTAACCCCTACCCTCCCTGACAGCGTCAGGCACAGCACAGCTGGTCCACACATACCCCGTACCTCGTTTCCCCGACTTTATTCAGCGGCACGTTCACAACGGGGATGGGGTAGACACAAGGTGGGGCCTGATCTGTCCTGGAGCCCTGGGGGCACCACACACCATGCACTATGGATAGAAGGGGGCACAGGGGGGCTTGGTGGCCCCAGCAGAAGCCTGTGTACCGGGGAGGAGGCGGTGAGTGCCTGGGTTGCCCTAGCCCAGGCCCATAATGGAAGGGGCTGGTACTGGGCTGAGGTGGAGGGGTGGGGGGGCCACAAAGTATCTGCTCAGGAGGGACCAAGTGGCCAAGCCCTTACCGAGGGCACAAGCCCACAGGGCAGGCTGGGGTACACTCGACGTAGAGCTGTGCTACTCTCCCCTTTCCCCTCTGGTGAGGGATAGGAGGGTTCTGGGCTGGGCCAAGCAGCTACCCTATACTGCCCCGTCCTGTGCGCGGCCATCAGAATGGCTTCGACGTCTGCTTGAAGATGAAGCCGCGATATGCAAGTGTCTTCATGATGTTCGCAATGTTCTTGCAGTCGTCTAAGAAGAGGAAGAGAAGACATTTAGCTGGGCCCCAGATCCTGCCCCTCTGCCCACAGGTGCTCTCACGTGGGTGGGGGTGGTAATCAGGGTCAGGTTCAGGAGCCACAGACTCCAGACCAGGGGGTCCCATCCCCTTGTGGCAGTGTCTCCAGCTTTAGGTTGGGCTGGGTGATGCTGGCCCAGCAGGAAGCCTGGTCTCAATGCTTCTCAGTCCCATAATTCATGCTGGAAATTGGCCGGCGTGTCCCTCCCCGGCCCCAGCAGTGATGTATGGGCGCCGTCGCAGTAAGAAAAAGGCAGAGTAAATGTGTAATTTCTCCCTTGACGGCCCCCGGCCGCTGGGCGATCCTTCTTGTTGCCGCCGCGTGGGGACGGCCTGTCCGCCACACTCCGTCTTCCCGCCACCCGCCTTGATGTCTCCATTTCATTACTGTGCGACCATTCATCACGCCCACGGCCAGGGTGACTTTGCCAGCACTTGTATGTGTGTGGGAGATGTGGCCCAGGCCATAATCACTGGTGACAAGGCACAAGCCTTGGCACTTCTGGGCCAGGGCCCTGGATAACATCTACCCTGAGCCCCAGGCTTATGTGCTCAAACAGCAGCCTGACTGGACACCAGCTCCCGTGCAGCCCCAGAGCGGTGGAGAGGGTCCAGCTTTGAGGTTTCCTAACGCCCTGGCTGGCAGCCTCCTACTGGATACACCTGAGCCCAAGTTCTGCTTCTCCTGGCCCAGTGGGCTCAAAGCTGGTGCTGGTCAGACTTTAGCCCTGTCTGGCTATATCTCAGGTTAAATATGTCTATGTCTGCCAGCCTCCATCAGGGCAATTTCGCCAGTATTGTTCCCCATGTTCGAAAACGTCCCAAAACCCTGGTGGCCCCAGGAACAGGTGCTCCGGGGCCTCAGTATCATGGACGTGGGCCAGGATGTGTTCTGTCACCAGGAGCAGGAGGTACAACTGCCCAGAGCTTGTGCCACTATAGTACACCTAGGACAGAAATGGCCCAAGTGCCTGGGTGTTTTTTTTCCCCACTGGCCGGAGCAACCGACAACTCCCCATCCCTTCACCAGCCTCTCCTCCCACTGCTCTCCCACCTCCCACAGATGCTTCTGGGCCATAACCAGGGCCTCAGCCGCCATCAACCCTCATGGGATCGATGGCTCTGATGGCAGAAGTATTGTACATCAATGTCATAATCAGAAATGTGAGGGGTGGTAAGGTCAAGGTGGGGTCAGGAGGCCTCCACAGCTGTCAAGGACCAACCCCTTTCACTGAGCCACTGAGTCCCCCAACCTGTCCTTTCCAGGACCTTAGACTAGGAAAGGGGGTCTGCCAGAGCTAGAAGAGTTGTAGGAGTGGAATTAAGTCTTTAGTCAGCCCAGGGCCAGTAGCATTAGCCAGCCACCAGCTCTGCATCCCCTGTGTACGCCAGACGAGCCACACATGGCCCTGTCTTGCAGAGCTCAACTTGAATGTGTTGATGGTGGATGTGAGCATGGAGAGGTGACCCAGGACTGAGCCACAGGGACTCAAGAAGTCACGAGGGTTGGTTTGAGGCAGAACAGAGAGAAGACAGATGGGTAGGTAGTGGCGGTCATGGCAACTCCAGACGTGACCCATCCCTGTGGTTTATGGGCCGGACACGCGCCCCGCTCATCTGAGGCCCCGTCATTTGTCTCCCTTAGTGTGTATGCCTGTGCTGGGGTGGGGGGGGGTTGGAGGGAGGGGACTGTGACAGGAGGTAGGCAACTGACAGGAAGGGGAGTGGGACAGGAAGGGCTGTGCAGGAGTGGCAGGGGTGGGACTGGGGCAGGAAGAATCTGGAAGGGGGTACAGTTTATGATAAGGCCCAGGGCTGTGATAGGGTGATTTTCTTCCCAAAGAAGTCTAGTCTTGTCAGGGCACCTCCTACCCTCCCTGTCTCCTGGACTCTGGGGACCATAGCCGCTCTGCATATTAAGAATAAGTCCCCTCGTTATCTGCAATTACCCAGCAGCCACACACCTCATTTCTTCCAGCAGAAAAGAAAATTAGTTTTCTATTGACTTCATCTGGCTCCTCCCTCATTGCTGGACAAATCACTCAATCTGCCTCCCCCAGCCCAAGAGAAAGTGCCCAGCCCCTTCCCTCAGGTCACCAGCCATCCAGAGGGCAAGCACTGACCTCCCGCCAGTGCCTCACCCTGAACTGGGAGAATATCTGTGTGTCCCTGTCTCTGTCCTTGACCTCTCTCAGCTCTGCACACAGGATGGTTTCATCCACACCTCGAGCTTCAGCTAGTCCTGAGGAGCCAGTCTCCAGCCTGGAGCTCTCTCCTGAGCTCCAGGCCACAGGTCCAAATGCTGGAATGTCTCTTTCTGGATATCCACACAAACTCAAAACGTCCAGCAATAAACTGATTTTCTCCCCCAAACCTCTTTATGCCTCTGAGTTCCCCCATCCCAGTGAAAGACACCCCAAAGCGTCTAAACAAGCAACCTGAGTCAGGCTTGACACCTCGCCTTCTCCCTCACTCCCCAAATCTTATCACATGTGAACCACAGGTTTTATCTTATTTTCTGGCTAATCATTCACTCCCCATCATTCTGGCAGTCCCCCACCTTGACCAGCCCATCATTTCTTGCTTTTACAGTAACTGGTCCTCTTTTCCCCTCTAATCCATTCTCTTGTTGCCTTAGTAATCTCTCACCCAAATCGGATCACTTCCTTTTTAAAGCCTTAACCCCTGTTTTCCACTTAATGTTTTCTGAAAATGACAAAGTAGGTTCTGGAGTTAGGCCTGTTTGTGGTCTTAACTTCGCCCACTGGCTGCATGCCCTGCAGTGAGGCGTTTCTCTGAACTTCAGGTTCCTCCCCTAGGGGTGACAATGGGCGCCGCCTCAGGGTTACAAGAACTGAACGGTGACGCACCCCCATCTTCGCACGTGCTTTTGGATGACCCAATGGTGAGAAAGTACATACCATACAATCTATGGCATAGGTGACACAGGGGCCGGCAAACTTGTTGAAACCAACTGTCATTCACTCCGCCAACTTTGACTGACTACTGGTCCTGCTTACTGGGGATCGTGGAGTCTAAGTTGCTGCAGCTGGTCCATTACAGTGGAAAAAGAGAGACTCGGGCTGGGGGAGGCACAGGCTTCAGTTCACCCAGCAAGTCGGAGGCCTAGCAGTTACCGGCTTCCAGGACAGGCTTTTCCCAGCACTTGAAGCCTTCGCAAGAGTCAGTGTAACCTACGTATGATCACTTTAAACAATCAATGGCAGGAAACGAGGAAACTAGGCAGAAGCAGCACAGAGACAGATCTGGGTCTTTTAATCAGCCGTACGATCAGACAGAGACAGCAAGAGGGTGAGCCTGGTGACAACATGGCCTCCCAGAGTCCTCTGCTTTGAAGCTCCGGGGCTACCTGGACCGGTGGCCCCATCTTTGGGCACTTCTCGCTGAGCTAATGAGGTGAGCCTGAGCCTGTTACGGGGTGGGGACCAGAGAGGGTAGGCCACAGCCTTGTGCTCACACCGAAGGCCTCCAAGAATAAGTCTTTCTCACCTCCAAATTCTAGAAATCTAACCTGTTTTATGTTCCTGCAGGCTCATCAACTTGTAAAGAAATGACCCTCTTCTCTTCTTATGGGCATTAATATTCTTAATGTTGGCAATATTTTTATATTGCCAAGATCATAGTGCGAGGGGTGCAGAGGTATAACTTCCTCAGAGGTGAGTGGAGCTAGTGCCTAAGAAGGGCTAAGTTTGTGGGCTGGGCCCAAAGGTTGTCCTGTATCCACTTGGCAAAGGAGTTGCTAGTGGAAGGGTGGCTCAGATCACTCAGGACACCCAGTGAGAGTCAGAAGGCCATCACCTGAGGCTGACATGCTTGTTAGCTGGTCTGGGAATTGAACAGTAAAGGACAGGAAACAGGGCCTGGGCCAGGGCCACCCCCAGGGAGGAATGGGCCTAAGGAATGTCTTGGAGGGTCACTCATTTGTACACTCATTCATTCAGCAAACACACCGACTCCTTCTGTGTGTTGGGTGCACATGGGCCATGGTGGGCACGGGGCTGCACAGGCTCTGTAGCTCCCTGCCCTCAAAGAGCTCAGACAGACCTGTAGGTGGTGCAGTGTGAACAGTGCTATGAGAAAAGGAGGCACAGAAAAGGTACCTCGTTCAGCCTGAGAATCAGGGAAGTGTTCCTGGGAGGACGAAGTTAAGCAGAGGTTCGAGGGGCACGTGGGAGCAGCCAGCCAGCAAGCTGGGGCTGAAGCAGGGAAGTGTCCTCATGTAGTGAACAGCATAGGCGCATTCTAGAGGGGAATGTGGAGTGTCCAAAAATAACTCAGTTTAGCAGGTGGTGGTGGGGGGTGACGAATAAGAGGCAGGGGAGTGAGGGCCAAGAGATGAAGCTAAGTGAGGTCAGCAGTGACTGGCTAGAAGAAACCCCGAAGAGCCCTGAATGCTAAAGAGCTTAAGATTTTATTATTCTGGGACTGACAGGGAGACACAAGTTTAAGGAGGAACATAACAGGCCCAAATCTGTGTTCAGAATCATCATCTGATGAGCCCTCAAGGCAGAGACACCAATTAGCAGACTGTACAATGGTCCAGGCCAGAAATGGCGGCCCAGAGGTTGGTCAGTGGTGGTGGTGAAGTGGATGCAGGCAAGAGATTTTTAGGAAATACAGCGAGCAAACCTTAATGAGGGGATGTGAAGGGCTGGGGGAGGGAGGAGTCCAGGACCTTAGTGCCACTCACTGTGATAAGGCAAACCAAGAGAAGGGGCAGGTTTGAGGCAGTGCTGAGCTTAGCTCTGGGTGTGGCAAGCCGAGGTTCCTCTGGGATTTCCAAACTTGTCAGACATCTCCTTTATGGCTTTGAGGCTTTATATCTTGCTTTAAAAGGCCTTACCTATCCCAGTGTTACTAGAAAACTATCGTATATTTTCTTCTAATACTTTCAGTGTTTATATTTAACTTTTTAAACTGTTTGCAACTTATTTTGTATATGGTGAGAAACAGAGGCTCTAACTTGACTTTTTCACTAGTGGACGGCCAGTTGTCCTACCACCGCTGACTGAATCATCTGTACTTCCCCCACCCCTTTGAAATGATGCCTCTATTGCATATACAATACACGGGTCTACGGGAGCCAGGAAAGGAAATGAACACGAAACCACCAAAAGGCAGAGGGCACCGCGGGGGCGGCAGGGAGACAAGCCGACGGCTTCGTGGGGACGCGAGGCAGTGGGGCCTGAAGACAGATTCAGACACAGCCCAAGGCCTCCGGCCTAAAAGCTCGGCCTGGTAACACGCCTTATTAGTGACCTCCAGGAGCTGGCTGGGCTGCGGCCGGAACTGTGGCGCGGGGGCCAGCAAAGGCGGCGCGGGGAGAACAGTGCAAGGAGCGGGAGCCACGGAAAGAATGAGAGCGCAAGAACCCTGCGTGTGCAGACACTCTGGGAGCTCATTTCATTCCCACGCCTTCCTGTCTTTTTGGACACCTTGGCAGCCGCGGGCCTGCGAGCAGCGGGCCGGGGGTCAGGCCCAGCCTGCGGGGCGTAGGCTTGCCCGATTAAATATGTACCCAGCCCCGCAGGCGACGTGTGTTTACTAAAAAAAATTTGTTATTTTATCTAAAATTCTGATTTAACTGGTGTCCTATATTTTTATTTGCTAAATTGGCAATTCTATACTGGGAAGATTGGCAGGGGTGGGTGGTGGTGTCAAGGCAGTGAATTTAGGACTGAACCATCAGAGGGACGCTGTATATCCTTACATTCTGGGTTCGAATCCAAACTCCACCAGTTAACTGTGAACTTGAGCAAGTTGCTGTGTACTTTGTTTAACCTTTCTGGTTTCAATTCCTTCTTCTGTAAAATGGGAATAAAAATGATAATTATAGCAATTACTCCCCTCAAAGGGTTGTTAAAAAGATGAAATGAGCTTTTATCTGTGAAGTGCTTAAGACAGTATCTGGGTTAGTTATTATTATTGTTGCTGTTATTCTAATAATATCCAATAAAAAATATTGTTATTCTAACAGTAACACTCTGATATTTTCTTGTTTCTTGTCCCAGACATAGCCCAGTCCCCTGGGCCCCTAGACAGCACCACCTTGACCCACCTAACGCCACCCCCCCCAGATACAGATGCCATCGCTCCACAGGCACCCTCCCACGGCCCCTTCACACTCCCCCCAGCCGGGGTCCTTAGAGCCTCAACTCCAAAGTGACCCCTTCTCCGGTGCTCCTCCTCACCCCCCTTCATCCCGCCGAGGTGCCTGGAGGTGCCACAGGGCTGATGGTGAAGGATGACGGTGGTCCCACAATGAGGGGAAAAGGCAATTTCATCTTGATTAGCAGGCTGTTTCTCTCTCCATAATAAGCGCGCTCCAAATAATTAGCGTGTTTTACGTAATAATGAAATTACAGAAATGCAGTCCACTTATTCAAACAACTCACCATTACCATATTTTTAAATATTAGACTTAATTAGAGTTTATCACTTCAGAGAAGTATGCGGACCGAAGATGTTTTTAAAAAAATCCTCATAAAGTGTTTATTAAGCGCTGGTAAAGCTGGGATAATGATGTGTTTGGAAATTAAGGCAATCAAACACTTACCGCCGCTCCTGGAGGCCGGGCATGGAAATGAGGCCATTACACGCCCATTACCCGCCAGCTCACAGCCACTGGGGGGTGGGGAGAGGCTGCGCCTGGCCTGGCCGAGAGGGCAGGGGGCCTGGAGACCCCAGTGCCAACATCCCACAGCAGCCTGACCGGTAAGCACAGCCCCCAAACCTCCTATCACGTACATCACATTTGGCCACCAGGAGCCCAACTCAGACTTGGCGAGACAGGTTACTAGACTGGTTCCAAAAACCAAAGAAGACACCTGAGACCAACCCTGATCCAGACTCCCAGGCCTGGCAGGTTATGTTAGCTCAATTCACATCCCAGTGCAAAGTGGGGGCAGAAGCCAGGTTGGTCAGTGAGAGGAGGTAGGGGCTGAGGAAGCTAGAGGCCCAGGGCAGGTGACCCCTCCGCACTTCGGGCCACGCAGGAAGGGGCAGCTAGAGCAGGGCGGAAGGAGCCAGGAGGCAGCCCAGGGACTGAGTAGGGGGTCAAAGATGCCGAGGAGCTAGGGGCCGGGCTTGGAACATACGTGGGGATACGGACCTGGGGCGGGGTACGGAGGCAAGAAAGGTGGCGAGGGAAGGGCTCATGGCTCCAGGCCCCATTTGTCCCAGTGAATAACTAATTCCAGAATTTATAGTGCTGGGTTTTTGTTCTGTGGCCATTTATATCTGCAAGGGGAGGAAATGAAGAGGCAGCACGGACGCCACATCTTTCTGTGTTATTGCTTGTCTGCCATTTGCAAATCATTATTAATTGTGGGCCCTGGTGGCGGGCCGGGTGGGGGCCGGGCTGGGTACATCCACATAGCTCTTCATCAAGGACCCCAGCCGCTGCCCCAGAGAGCCAATTACCCCGCCCTGATTGGGATCAGATAAAGAGGGAATTTTTACAAATTAGGGAATAAATAGAATTTCCACACAGGGCGCGGGCAGGACCTGAGAGGCTGTAATGAAAAACCATCCGTCACCATCAGCGGCCTAGGCACGCAGCCCCGGCACTCCCTCCCCTTGTGGGCCCGCCCTCATGCTCAGGAGCCTGGGTGTACAGGTCAAAGGACTGCCCTAACCCCTCCATGGCCCAGAAGCAGGGAGAGTCGTCCAGCAGGGTCCATGTACCCTCTGGGCTGGAGAGGCCTAGGCCCCAGCTTGGATACTGTCCCCGGTGCTGCCTCTTCCTGTCCCTGTCTGCCTCTCCCTCAGGGTCTCCATGAGGAGACTGAGGCAGTCCTGAGAAAGGCCAGAGTTGGGGACCACAGGGCACAGACAACATCCATGCCCCTACAGCTATGGCAGCCCTAGGGCAGAGCCCCAGCCCTGTGGACCACTCACTCTGGGCTCCCATTAGCGCTCCTCCCCTTGGATCATTAAATATGTATATCTTATTACACGCCTTGTTAGAGTATCGAGCTCTATTGACTGATGATAAATCCTGAGCCTCGTCCTGGCCATAAATTTATCTGGAGATGATGAAGACTCAATAATCTAGTCAGGCAGATAATATCATCGGGCCTTAAAAAAGATCATTACATTATATGTCAGAATTAAAAGTGAAATACGCCGTAGTAACAGGGCGGCTGCTCTGGCCATTACAATGGGTGCCTGCCTCCCCCTACTCATCCCTAGCCAAGGCCCCACCCAGGTAGAGGGGCCAAGAAGCCTCACCCTCCTCCTGGCTCTGGGAGGCTATAGCTAGGCGTGCCAGAGGATAAGCTAAGGCCAAGTGAAGGGGACCTGGCTAGGGAGGGCGGAGGGCGGAGGGGTGAGGGGAAGAGGTAGCTACTGAGAACAGCTGAGCACAGCCGCCATACTTGGCAGCCACCTCTGCCCCAACCAAGCTTCTGCCTTAACCTGTCCCTAGGGAGTCTCCTGTGGGACTGCCTCCTGGGGGTCCTTGAGCGGTTCCAACAAGAAGGTGACAGGGCCTCATCCCCTTCCTAGATGGCCTGACTAACCAGGGCAGGTGCCTCCCAAAATGAGGACACTGGGAGACAGAGAGTTTGGGCTACTTGCCTCTGCTGCCCCAGGAACCTGCACCTGGTCCCAGACCCGTGTGCCACCAGCCTGTCTAGAGGATTTCTTGTGAGCGTGTGCTATCAGTCCAGACCATGGCCGCCTCCCTCCGGAGGCCTGCCTGTGACGGCCTCTACATCCTGTCCTTTGAGAAACTTGCTGCCAGCATCTTGGCTCTTTGACCTCAGCACTAATGACCTTATCCATTTTACCGTATTTTCACCATTTCCAGTCATACCCTCAACCTTTTTAACATCCTCTACTGCTCTTCCTTTAAAATATTAAAGTCAAATCTTCCTAGTTTCTGATGATAATACACTTTTTCTTTCACCTCACTTGTAGCAATTTCTACCTCTGCTTCTCCGTACACATCGGCCCTCCCGCCTTCACCTTCTTCCCTGTCCACTTTTCATCACTTACCCAGCAGCCTTTCCCCTTCCTGCCAAGCTGGCAGAGTCCATTCCTCCCTCCCGCACGTGACCAGGGTGAGCGCTTCATGGTCTGAGCCATTCGTGGTGGCCCTATTCCCCTCGCCAGTCACTGATTTAAGGCTGACCGTGTGTTCTGGCTGCTGAGATAAGAGAGCAAGTTTGCTGAAAGATCTTCATGGAAAATTTCCTCACCCTTAAGAAAAGATGCACAAGCAAAAGATAACCCTTTCTATTTTGCTGGGTGTTTTCATGTTTGCACATGCCTGGGACTGCAGAAGCCATCTTCCAACCTGGAGGGGAGTTAGCCTCAGAACACACTGAAGATCAAAAGACAAAAAAAAAAAAAAGGAAAAAATCTGGGCCCTTGATGATATCGCTGAGATGTTGAATTAACCAACCGGAGGGTCACTTCGCCTACAAACTTTTGTGAGGTAATAAATTCTCTTATTATTTAAGATATTTTAAATTGAGTTTTCTTTTTCTGGTAGCCAAAAGCACACCAACTGATACAGAATTTAAAGGCAGAGAAGAGAATGACACAACAAATGGGCCCTATAACGTAAACTTGGCTGAACAGAGGAGGTAGGCAAAGGGCAATGAGGACGCTGATATTTCAGGCCAGGAAGAAGGTAATGCTTATTATGCTCTCTCTCATATGATCAAATTGTTTCCTGCTGTATCTAAGGATACAGACTCTGCTACTAAAAAGGTGAAGAGTCGAGTTTAGATGGAAACCCATGTGAAAACAGAGAGGAAGAAAATACAACTTCACTAAGAAAGGTTTTCTATGTCTGTGGCTTGGGGGTTGGGGGAAAGCCCCACAGCTCCACAAAGCCATCAGAGACTGGGGCTTCTTCTTTCTGCCCTGCCCTTCTCAGCATGTTGTTTCTAATTTCCAAGTTATCTCACGGTTCAAAATGGTTGCTGGAGCTCCAACCATCACAACCACATTTCAGGAAAGAAGAAGGAAAAAGCAAGAATAATGTATTATCTAGCTAAGTCAATTCTTTGTAAGTATTTTTCCTGTAGGTCCCACACAACACTTCCTTTTATCTCACTAGACAGAACTCAGAGACATAATCATACCTAACTGAATGAGAAATCAAAAAAACTAGTCTTTTAACTGGCTATACACTGCTGCCCCTTATTATACAGGGGTTCCATTTAGTGAGGAAGGACAATGGATACTGGGTGTGTACCAAGTAATTTCTGTCCTAGCAACACGACTGATCGACCTCACTTTGGAACTTGGATTCCATGGTTCATCATTTCAATCCTTCCTTGCCAATATTCTCAACTCTCTTGCCCCTTTTTCCTTCCCTTACTTACCCTTGCCTCGAAAAACCCAAACTCTGCCTTCTCTATTCCTGCATCTGGGCTGAGTGTGATTAGAGAAAGTCACAACCATACAGATTCATGCCACTCAGAAAATAATGCTCATCAACCTCAACGGGGTGTACAAAACGGCCTAGCCAGTCTGGTCAGTGCGCACGCTCTCTTTCTCCCTTTCTCCCTGGTGACAGTTTCAAATTTTATTTACCTGCCACCATCTCAAATGCCCTATCCTCAATATCACCCCTGCCCCTCACCCACACTCTTCATAGGAAATACAGACGCCTCTCTCCTGCATCTGTGCCAGTTCTCCCCTCTCCTCCGGTTACAAGAGAGCACCCATCCTGATGTCGCTTCTAAAGCCTAGCCCTCCTCCACTTTATCTGGGTCTGGAGTCCAGCCCCACTGCCTTTTCAGGGGCCTGCCATTATAAGTAACCCCAACTGTTTCTTCCTTACTGGTTCCTTCACATCAGCATGTAAATATATCAAATTTCCCCCATCTTTAAAACAACTTCCCTTTAACTCCCTTTCCCATGTGGCTGGTATCCAATCTCTCCTCCCTTTCACAGCCAAACTTCAGAGTCGTTAACACTCATGGTCTCATTTACTCATCTCCCACCCTGCAGTCAGATTTTTCTCGCCGCTTCTTTACCAAGCTGCTTCCTCTAACGATCACTGTGACCTCAAGGGGCGAAGTCCAATAGAAGCCTCTCAGGTTTAGATGGATCCAACCCAATGGACTGACACCTGGAGATTCTTCTGTTGGCTTCAGGGACACCACCTTCTCTCTCCATCCAGCCTTCCTCCAGCTCCTTTGTGCATGGCCTTTGCTCCTGACCAGCCCTGAGACGTGGCTGTTGCTCGGAGCTGCTACTGGCCCTCCTCCCTTCTTACTCTCTACTCTCTCCCTGGGCAACCTTATCTATCACTGAGGTTTGGATTATCACTTGCCTTCCAATCATTTCTAAGCCTACGTTCCGACTACTACTATCCCAGTCTGGGCACAACCAACTTTCATCTAAAGTGCCCCTGCCAATCTCCTCTATGTTGTCTGTCTAAACCGCAAATCTTGTAATTTCACTCCCTGTCTTAAAACCCTTCAATGATCCGGGAAGGACATTAGTGGAAGTACTGGTGAAATTCAATAAGGCCTTTAGTTAAGAGTATAGCATTAATGTTAATTTCCTAGTGCTGATAATGGCACTGTGATTATAAAAGATGTTAACACTAAGGAAAGCTAGGTAGCAAAGACACAGACATTTTTCTGCTAATGTGGAATCAGTTCAAAGTAAAAGTTTGAGAGTTAATTAAAACAACAATCCGCCCCCTGCCCCGCCCCCTACCTCCCACAGTGCCTCACTGCTCTCAGGACAGTGTCCAAACTCCTTTAGAAAGTCCCTGGGGTCTGCCCAGGTTCCTCTCTGGGACCCAATCTGTCCCACTCTCCTGCTGGACAAAGCTGGGGGAGGGGTTCGCACTCTCCTGCCTCTCAGCTTTTTCACATGCTCTTCCTTCTGCCTGGAACTTCTCCCTCCATTTCTCAGCTGGCACTCCCCCTTGTACCTCAGGACCTGGGCTTGCTGTCATTTCCTGGGGTGCCTTAGCTGCACTCCCACATTTGTGTTAGGAATCCCTTCTGTTTTTCCCCATTGTGACTGCCTGGGTCACCCCCTGCTGGACTACAAACCCCTCGAGGGCACTAATGTTAGAGGCCCCCAGTCTATCTGTATTAAGTGGAAGGATGGAAGGATGGAGAAAAAGAAAGAGGGAAGGGTGGGGTGACAAGAGCACAGGTGAATCTGCTCCAGCCCTGATATTTGCTGCCTGAAGCCTAGACATGCCCTCAAAATCAGTCGTGGTCCTGTCCCCAGCTTCTAAAGTGCCCTGGCGCTCCGGGCCCTTCCCCACCCCCACTCCTTCCTAGCATCTAGGTCTCTCTAAAAGCTGCCATGCCAAGAGGCTGGCTGGGACCCAAGTTCTTAGCAGCCTGGCCAACCTGTCCTACAAATCACGGCACTGGGGGCAGCAGTAGCGGTGCTGGGACTCCCCAGTCCTGGCCAATGATGCCCTGTAGAAGCGCCTGGCTATGCCTGGGGACTCAGAGGGGCACTGCCCTCCCTACGCCCAGTCTCACCTGGTAAATATTTCATCCTCAAGCTGCTCAGCTAATCCCTATTAATTTCAATACCGCCGCCTTGCCTGGCTCAGCTCCCAATGCATTATTTATCCCCTTTGTTTGTTTGTCGCTAACAGGTGGGCCCCAGCGGAGGCGCTGACTGGGGACAAGCCCACTCCATCACAGTGTGGCTGTGAATTAATCATGAGAACTAATGGGAACCACCTCAGCCCCAGGCACTGCTCTATCGGCCTGTCCCTGCCCTGGCACACAGGGGTGGGCCGGGGCCATCGCAACCCAATTTAACTCAATTGAAAACAATACATTTTATTTAACTATCTGCATACATGAGTCAGATGCTATGTTATGCTTTGGGGATACAAGCTGAACAAAACAGATGTAAGTTCCTGCCCTCAGGGAACTTACAATCTATGGGGGAGAGAGTCATTAAATAACTCATTTCTTAATTATGACTGTGACAGTGTATAAAGGGAGTGCAGGGTGATTTGGAGTGCACAGGGGGAAGAGGGAATTTCCCAGAGGGAATTCCCTGGGGAAGTAAAATTTGAGCTGTGCTCTGAAGGATAAGTGGGTATTAATTAGGCCAAGGGGTGGGAATGGAGGTTCTCAAGACAAAAATGAATGTGGGGAACCTTAAGGTGACAGAAGGTATGGCGGGTTCCAGGAAACGAGGGTGGGTGTTGTGCTGGAGTACAGGGAACATGAGAGAGGCTTCGGAAGAGGCAGGGGAATGCCTCTGCACCAACAAGGCCCAGGTTGGTGACACACTTCTCCCTAAACAACCTGCCCCAGTGGATTACCACGGAGTCACCCAAACACCCTGATACAAACACACTCACATCACTTCTGCTGACTTGAGCAACACCCGGTTTCCTGACTCTGTGCTCGTGGCTCCTGAGAGATGGTCAAGACCACTGACTCACAACTGCACAGCTAGGAAACTCTAGGGAGCATTCAGCCTGGGAGTCTGTGAGGGGCCTCCCAGCACTCCGGTGCTTAGGTGGGCCATGGTAGAACGGCACAGGATCTGGTCCATGGTCCCAGGAGGGAGACCAGGCACAAGGTTGGGAACACTGAATCACGTCAGCTACAAGTGCTCACACCACTTCCTAGGAAGGGGACGTCGCTCGCCTCTGAAGACCCAGTGCTGGACTGGGCACCCAGAGGGCCTCAGCAAACACACATCTTCTGACTGAATGACTGAATAAAAGTGAATGCCCAGTAGAAATCTTTTCCCCAGACATTCCCCTCAGAATTCCCCCAGAGATTTAAGTAGACAACCAAGCTAACTTGTACTCAGGGTTTTACAGCACTTTCAAATCCTCAGAGTAAGCCTGGAGAGGTAGGAGCCATCACCAGCCCTATTTTAAAGGGGAAGCACCAGAGGCCCCTCATGGTGAATGACTTAGCCAGGACTCCCCAAGTGGAAGTGATGAGCCCTGACTAGAATGAGGTCAGCCTGTCTCTAGGCACCTGGCTCCAGCATACCCACAGACGCACCCCTTCTGTGGGCGTTTCCCCAGGAATCTCTCTTGGTGACTCCAGGGACCTTAGCTCCCAGGAACAATCCTAAAAGGCACCTGGCTAATGAAGCAAGTGCAGCTCTGCCAGGGCAGAGGCCTCATTGTGCACATGGTTAGGGTTTGTAATTCTATTCAAAGTGGCCACTTTGAAAATCCATATGTCTTTAGGCTCCCCATACATCATGGTGTCAAGTCCTGGAGCAGAGGCATCTGTCGGCAGCTCCAAACACCATGGCTCGTGTGCCCACGTGCCTAATCCCACCCATGCACCTGGCTCCCAGCTGCTCTGGCAGCACTGCCCACCTTGTGCCAAGGCTCATGCTAGCTGCCTGCCGGGCCTCGCTTTACCCTTGTCTCCACACTAGTCCGGCTGCTGGGCCCCAGCCCTGCCCCAAACACCTCCTCTGCCCTACGCAGACTCTGCTTGCTCTCTTGGAGCTAGGCAGCCAGCACAGAGGCGGCCTCGATAACTCGCTAACGTGCTGCCCATGCTGTTCTTAAAAATTTATGACTGTGCAACATGAAAAATCCGGCTGAGGAGCCGTCATTAGCGGCACGGTCTCCCTCCCCCACCAGAGCCACCCTCGTAAATTGAGATTTATGGCTGCGGCAGGCGGGTGGGGTGTGTGCAGGCAGTGAGGATGCTGTGGGGGAGACAGGGAGAGACTGATGAGGCAGCGGTGGGGCCAGGGGCTCCCCCCTGCGGCAGCTCCAGTTTATCACAGTCTGCTGTGATACCTACTGAGATAAGGCCTGGCTGGGGTGTCAGCACAGCAAGGATGTTAAGACTGTGAGCACAGTGGGACTGGAGGGGGAGGGGCCTATCCTGTGCCAATCACTGGCTCCTTTAGGTATAGGACCAGTCCTGAGGTCCAAGTGCTAAGCAAAGGCCTCTTAGCAGGTTGATTTGGGGAAGGGGAAGGCTGGACCTCGGGAGGAAGGACCCTTCTTGTTGGGGTCACAGGCCTGAGCCCACGGGGTCAGCTTCTCCAACCAGAAACATCTAGGTTGGGTTGTGATTGTGGTAGCCCAACTACAGAATTCATGGAGGAGGAGGGTGGCGAGGAGGGTGGAATAAGGATGCCAGGACCTTTCCCGTCCCTCTCTCTGGTAAGAAGGGCCAGTGGAGAGGCTAGTAAAGGCGGAGCGCACGTGCCAGACTCAGTTCCTCAGCCTCCCCCCACGGAGGCCAGGCTGGGGCTGAAAAGAGAAGAGGAGGTGGTCCCACAAACCCGCCCTCCCCCTCTGCAAGCCCTCCCTATTACTTCCCCTTCCCTCCTCCCCTGCTCACTTAGCCCTGTCAGCCAGGCCATTATGAAATTGGGGTTTCATTTACAGACTAATTAAACATTACAGCTTGTTCACAATTACAACGCGGGGATGAGGGAGTAACTAATTACGGAAGAAATGAGCTAACATTTATCTCTGCTCCCACCCTCCCTCTCCCCTCTGCCCCCCCAATCTGGCTTCCTCCCACTCCTTGGTCAGTACCAGCTTGCGAGGCTTATTTCCTAGGATGGGGGACTGGAAGGACCTGGTCCCCACCCATCCTGGACACAAGACCTTACTGCAATTCCCAGCTGCTCTGGAGGAGGGGCTTAGCTCCCAGGGCCCAGCCCAGGGGACAGTCTGGGCTTTGGCAGCCCTGTGTGAGTGTGACTAGAGTAGGATCTGTGACAATATGTGAGATGGCATCTGGGCTAGGGGTAGGGGGACACTCTGCTTTGGTGTACGAGAGTGACAGTACTGTAGGGCTCCATGTATCTTTACCTGGTATGGCAAGGTTTTGGTGTGCCTGCTGCAGACAACTATGTGTGTGACGGGGTATGAGCGTGAATGAACCATGCCCTTACCCCACCAAGCCCAGAACAGAAAAGAACTAGGTGGCTGCAGGAGGTGATGGTCAAAGCAGGCCTGGCACGTGGCCCTGGCAGTCCCAGGCCCAAATCTCCACTGGGAGGCCCCATTCACTACCACCTCTGAAGCAAGAGAGGCAGAAGGGTTACCCTGCTCTGGGTCTCACCTTGTCCCTGGCCTCAGGCTGGCCTTGGTTACTGGCCAGATGCCCCATGGGGTCCAAGGAGCCTCGGGGAACCTGGGTGGGGGGGCGACCCTGTAGGCAGGAGTCCTGGGGTTTAGCTGGCCTGGCACAGAGTTTAATAATAGTAACAGTGAGAGTAAGCGTTTCCATCCTTCCTGCCTTTGGGCAGAAGAAGAAAGGAAAGAGGAGGGAGAGGAGGGAGTGGAGGGAGCGGGCTGAAGGGAGGCTTTGAGGCCTCAGAACTCACATCAAACAGCCGGATCTGGGCCTAATTGTCTGACCCCTGCCCCTGCCTTCAATCAGCTCTGCGGCTCCCCGCCCGCCCCTCGCCTAACTAGCAGCCATGTTCTCCTCATTAGAACAAGCTCCCCTTGCACACGTGTCCCCGGACATGGCCCCAACACTCCCGGCTCCCGGCCCTGCCTGGTGGGTTGGTGCAGCTGGAACCCAGTTTTGGAGGGGCCTCTGGGACAGCTACACCCTTAGCCACCACAGCCGGCTGGCCTGAGCTGCTCAGCCCCTCTCCCTGAGCTGCAGGAGCCTAGATGCCACATGCTGTGACATATCCCTGGGCAGGCTCAGCTGCTGGGTGCATTCTGTCATCTGTGTGTCCTTCTTTGCTACAGCCCAATTGTCTCAGACACACAGCTCCTGAGAGCAGGATGCGTTTGAATCCTGTTCCCTTCTGTCTGGTTCAGCCCGGCAGGGAATCTGGTCTGGGTCAGGGTTTGTGCTCAAAGGCTGCAAGCTGAAGCAACTTGTCTGCCTACGGCGCGAGGATGGCTCCTTTAAATGGATCCAGGTGTGGTGATGTGCGAGTGTCTGGGGTTGGTGGCACAGCAGCGAGGCAGTACAGCTTGCTGTTAAGAGCTCTGACCCTAGAAAGGTGTGTGTTTAAATTCTGGCTCTTTACTTCCTTGCTCTGCAGACTTGGGTGAATGACAACCTTCCTGAGCTTCAGTTTCCTGTCTGGTGACATCTTCTGTTATTCTGTCTCATAAGGTTTGGGAATTCAGTGAAATAAAAGCCAAGTCTTCTTTACTACATCTGGCGATCAGCAAATGTTGTGGAAGGGTACTGGTACTGGTGGGGATTTGGACCAGACCAGATTCCCCTCTCTGTAGGCCACAGGCCCTGCTTTTCCCAGCTGGGGTCTGGGCCCTGGTCAATAGTGTTAAGCCCTGGAAGAACTGTGAGGAAGGGCCCAGAGTCCTGTACAAGAGGAAGAGCAGTTCCCAGGGGCAGAAGCACCTAAGCTAGAGCCTAAATTTGGAGGCAGGGATGTCACTCACACAGCAGCAACAGGTGGGAGGGACAAGGGCCCACCTTTAGGATTGTCAGGGGGCATTAGATCAGATGAGGTAGGTCATTAGGACTGGTCCATGGGGTATGAATCACACCATGAGTACTGTGGGCAAAGGAGAAGGGATGCTGTGAACACCACTGGAGTGCAGGCTGTCTGGGCTGCTCTAGGAATTCATTCTCAGGGTACCAGGCCTGTGTGGGATTGGGGGGGAGGTTGGCGTGGTCTGGGCCCTGACATTGTCTCTCACCTTAAACTAGTGGTAATGACTTGCAAATATTGATGAAAACGCAAACTAGAGAGATTGTGTTTTTCGGGAGTGAAGGTGGGGAGAGGGGATAAGGAGGGAAATAAACTGAAATGAAGTCCGGTTATCTCCCATCTGTGGCTGCTCCTAATCCCCCAGCCCAAAGGAATCCAATGCAGCCCCTTATCTGCCCTGTCAATCACTCCATCACCACCCAGTGCTTGGTGGGCACCACACACCCTCACATACACTCAAGCACATGCTCACACATGCACACACACGCACATACTCACTCCACTGACTCTTGCTCCAATACTCCCGCCCACCCCCAGCCCATTACTCCTCTGAGTAGGAGCAGCAAGCACGCAGGTCCTGCCAGATGGATGCAATTTGCATAATATCAGCAGTGGAGGCTGCAAGATCACCAGGGGTCAGGGCGCTGACATCCCCGCACAGTCTATCTGCAAGTGCTAATTTGGCCAGCATTGATCTGTCTTTCTGATTTCTTTGTCATTTACGTCTGCGATGGTTTGACAGGAGATACAGAGAGAGACAAGGGGAGGCTGGGCTGGGGCCTGGGGCTAGGAAGGTAGGAAAACAAAGATTGTACTTCCCAGTGCATCACACACAGAGAACATAAACAAATATATACCAGAACCTTCCTCCATCCATCAGTCCACTTGTCCATACATCTATCCACTATCTATCTGGGTTGCTGCTGAAGACTAGAGCATGGTGTCTGGCGAGGACCAAGTCCTCAGATGTCCCTAGGGGTTCCAGGGGTGCTGGTTCAGGGAGGAAGGTGTGCACGCCTCTCCCTGAGCACTATCCAAGCAGGCCAATGGAGGCTTTGTGGATGCCTGGAGAGTTTTCTCTTCTCATGGCTATCCATCTTCCTTACTACCTTTGGGCTACACCACAAAGAGCCGACAGAAATGGGGGTACTGCTGGGAAAGCATGACTCCAGCTGTCTCTGCACCTTCTCCTTATGGCAGCCGCGCTGACTCCTCCCTTCCCACCCCTGAAGAAGGCTGAAGCAGGGGCCACGCGGGAGAGTACGTCTCTGCCCCTGTGGGACAGCCAGGGAGAGGACCATCAGGTCTGCAGGGGCTTCATATCAATTCTTCACCACCATCCAGTCATTTGAAGCCCAGACACTGGGCTCTTTCTAATTCTGAAATCCTAGCTGGGCCATAAAGTCCTATATCAGATCACATCTAAATGCCACATTCTGTTGAACTCTGAGCGAGAATCCCCAAATTCTTCCTTGCCTTAGGAGGAGGGTTCATTATAGGGATGGAGATTCCACCAGGATGAGAGATGTCATGGGGAAAGGGGAGGGGGTAGAGAAGATCACAACTCTGGGAAAAGCCCACTGCAGAGAAGTGGACATGGTCAAGGGAGGCAGAGGGTTTGAGCCTTCCAAAGGTGAAAGCTCTCTCCCACTGGCCACAGTGGCTGTCTTGGCCCCACCTCCTTCCCCTTGCCTACAGTAGCAGAGGCAGGGTGATCAGAAGGAACTCCCTGCTGGGCGAGAGGGGGGCTGGTGTTTGGTGTGTGCTAATCCTGGGCCTGAGGTCTTCAGAGGGACCCCGAGAGCTTCAAGGAGGGGAAGGCAAAGCTGTACTGTAGATGAGCTCATTAGCCAGCACCCCCACACCCCTACTAAGAGGAGGAGGGTTGGCGGCCCAGGGAGCTGGCGGCAGAGGCGGCAGAGAAAAGGCTGTCACTGTCCTTTCTTCCTTTTGGTACAAGAGTCTCCCTGAGCCAACGATTCTCCCGCAGTGACACCTCTCACGGGCGCTAATGAGATCCGTGTCACAGAGCTAATGCGCTCTGACTAGACTCTTGATAGACACCCCACTCCTTCAGGGGAGACCATAGGCCAGTGCTGTCCTCCTGGGGCCAGACCCCCATCCTGCCAGCCCAGTTATCTTGCCAAACTATGCTGGGTAACAAACTCCTGAGAGGGTCCACTTGTTGTCTGGCCATCCTGTCTTACCATGAGCCTCAGATGGACCCTCCTCAGTCCCTGAGCAGAGGGGTTAAGCAACCAGGGCAGGACCACCCAGCTGGGCATCAGGGAAGGTTCCAGTTATTCTCCCATCAGCTGAAACCAGAGGTTTATCGGGCCTCCATGTCCCAACTACTGATGAGATTTTACCAACATTTCCTGTGCAGATTTAAAAAAAAAAAAAAAAAAAAGCAAAGCAGGCCTGGGTCTTGCCCTTAGAGAGGTCAAGTATGTGGGGCCTGATCATTACCAAACAAATTATAATCAGGGTCTAAAGGTGTATTCTGTACACCCACGCTGGGAAGGCCAGGCAAGATTCCCAGAGGAGGTGGCGCCTAGAAGGATAGGTTTTCCTGAGCCAAGAGGCGGAGAGCAAACCCAGCTCACAGAACAAGAACTGCTGGGGTCAGAACGAGGTCAGAAGGTCAGCAGCCATTGGTTGCAGGGCCCTGGCTCTGAGTGGGACTACAGCAGAAGTGAAGGGATGGCAATGGCTCCTTCCCTCTCTTCCTCGGTCGCTGTACTGAAGCTTTGTCAAGGCCTGTATGTTTTACATGACAGGATCCCGCATCTGAAGGAAATGAGGGAGGTAAGTTTGTTTTCTTCCTCATCGTCTCTGTTGGTATCATAAAGCCTGACACCAAAAAGGTACTTCCAGTTCAGCACAGTGGCGAGAACACAGGCTTTGCATTTAGACGGACCTGGGTTTGAATCCTGACTCCTCAATTCAACTGGCTGTATGACCTCAGGCAAGTCGCCAAACTAATTAAGCCTCAGTTTCCTAACCTGTAAAATGGGCATGACGATGCCTGCCTTCACAATACTGGTGTGAAAATTAAGTTCGTCGGCATGAAGTGCTCCTAAACAACGTGTGCGCCTTGCTGGCCCTGGGCTGAAATGAAAGAAGGGCCGCAGCACTCGGCAGTCCCGCGTGGGGGCTGCCTGCCTAGAGCCTTCGGCCCCGGTCAAGGAAGCTGACAGGGCCCGCTCAACAGCCAGCTCTACATGCATGTAGTCCTTCTTCGCCCGCAACCCGCTCCGACACTACCCTGTTCGCCAGGCTCGCAAGGCCAAATCCACCCCTCAAGGAGGGGGAGGTGTCCCTCCCCTGACTGAGAGGCCATGCTAACAGCCCCAGACCCTCTTACCTCCCAAAGCATCAGTGCCTCCATCCCCGAGCCCTCTCTCTCTGTCAGTCCCTGGGTCAAGCCATTCCCCCATCCTGGACTGTGCCTATGAGCTTGTACGGGTTGGGCACTGTGTCTGTCATCTTTACTGATATATTTCTAGCACTTATCACAGCTCCTGACACATAGTAAGTGCAAGGTAAATGTTCACTGACCTGGCCCCAACTCCATTCCCACAGCCACTGCTGGCGCCCTCCAGCGTGCCGGGCCCCTTGCTCTCTCAGCACCTCTACCACCCAGTGCTCAGCAGGAGTCCTTGCCAGGTAGGCCCCACAGGCTCCCCTGCCACACATATTAGAAAGAGGCTCAGGATCAATTGTGGGGCTAGTGTCATCGGTGATTTGCGCACTGAGCCTCGGCCACCACCATGGCATTGTGGAAGAACTAAGCAGATCCTGGAGATGGCTGAGATGAGGGATCTGTAGTGCCCCTGCCTAGCATAACCAACGCTGCCTCACCCTCAGCCCCCAATATACATACCACTCCCCACTCCAGGCTGGCAGCTCCTCACACAGTTAATTAGCACCATGTCACTGAGGACCAGCCTGAGTGGCCAGTGACAGGAGCTGACCCCTGACCTCAGGGCTGGGAAATAGTCCACATCAAACTCTTACAGCGCGACCCTTTTAGCACGCACAGTAACTCGGGGCACCGGCAGCTGAAGCTCATTAAAGCTGTCTCTTTGGCGCGAGGGCCATTAACCTCACTGCTCAAAACCCACACCTCCCATCCCCGCCTCTCCCAGCCCAATTAATGCCCTGCATCCTCCCTCCCTTCCAAGCACCCTCACCCACACCTCAGAACCAGCCGGGAGCTGCCAGGCCAGTCCTCTTCATTGAAAAATACAAAGACCAAAAGCCAGGAACCCCCAGTGTCCTTGAGTAACCACCGTGTGCCAGGCACTGCACAAGCCCTTCACACAGGTGACATCACTGAACCTTCCCAACAGTTCTGAGAGACAGTAGTACTGTCCCTTGTTTAAGGTTACAGGGCTCTGAGTGGTAGAACTAGAATTTCTGGCTCCAAAGCCCTTACTCTGTTGTCATTCTCAGCCTTGGACTGTCCCTTGGGCACACCCAGATGGAAAAACCTTCTTCTATGGAGAAGGAACACTTCAGAGACATGGGTGAAGAGACAAGAGGGGCACCACTGAGTCCTAGGAGGCAGGAAAGAGTGGAGACAAGGAAGCCCTTCCTCTCAAAAACACCCTGGACAGATACGCAAAAGGAGGGCACCCAGTTCAAGGCTGTGCAGGGTGAGTTAACCCAGTCCTGCTGGTTCCTCCCACTGGCCAGACTCAATTACAGGCGATTCCTCCTCCCCTGGGCCAATGCAAGTCCTCTCACCGGTCCCCATTCTCTGGTCCCTCCCTTTCCCATCACTTTCACTGACTCATCTACTCACTTGTTTATTCATCCACCTGTCTGATTGAATTTATTGAGCACTTGTTAAGAACTAGTTTGTGCAGCACAAAGTGCCTCAGTGATTCTGAATCAGCGCTCCGATCATGTCATTCTCTCACTCAGAAACTCTCTGTCTCATCAAAGCCTCATGAGAAGGAAGATGAAGGTAAAAGGTGCATAAATGGTGATGGAAGGACACTTGATCTGGGGTAGTGAACGCACAGCATAACATACAGATGATGTATGATAGAACTGTACACCTGAAACTTACATAATCTTATTAACCAATGTCACCCCAATAAATTTAATAAAAAAGAAAAAAAAACCTCACAGGAAATTTACACCCCCCCTAACCTGGCATTCAAGGCCCACTTACTTCCCCGTTGATTTCCTAGCCATTCCCTAGCCAAAAGATCCCACTCCAGTCACTGGAAACTATTTGGAGATGTCTGGATGTGTCCTCTCAATATGCCAGGCTTCCTCAAGACCTCAGGATTTATACACAACACTTCCCCCGAAAAAGGAAGCACTTCCCCCGAAAAAAGAAGCCCTTCCATATTTTTCTGCCTAGCAAACTCCTATTCATCCTTCAAAGATCCCCTTCCTTGTGTCCTCTTCTCTAGGAAATTTCCTGCCAACCTCCCAGGCATATATATCACCTTGCTAGATTTGGGGTCCCTTGTAGATTGTATAGAACAGCAGTTGGGAGGGAACAGCAGTTGCTGTGGGGTACTCCCAAATTCCTCAGGCCCACTGACTGCTTCTTCTCCCCCTACCCAAGAAGAATGATACAGGGCGTCCAAGAAGTCTGTGAGATGTAAATGAAGGAGTGGAAGACACCTTGGCAACTGAGGACAAGGAAACCTCCCTTGGGGCAGCCCAGGTGTTTCCATCTCCGCCCTTAGTGTCCGAGGTGTCAAACGCCCAGTTCAGTCTCTGTCTCTTTCCAGGATGTGAGCTCCCGGAGGACAAGAACTTCTACTCAGAATGCCCAGCACCCAACAGGTGTCTGCAGAAAGGATGAGGGGCTCGTCTGTACCCGGCAACTGGATCCTTTCAGTGTATCTTTCCAGTCCCCTCCCCTCAGCCTCTGATACCTACGCAAAGGTACATAGGTTATGATCATGTCATAGTGTCATCCAAGAATACTTCTGTTTCTCCTCACTTGGAACAAAGCCTGTGCCTGCTTAAAAACTTGAAAGCATTTGTATGCACATGTTTGCACATGCATACAAAATAAGATACAGAGAAATGACAGGCATACTTTCTAATGGAAATACATACAAGCTGACAGTTGCTTCCATATAGACACATGCCGTCAGAAAAATATACACGGATATGTTGTTACACATATGTGTATCCCTTAGATATACACATAACATGGACTCATATATACCCCTAGGCTACAGTTGAAGTCAGATACACACACACAAACTCACAGACAGACAGACAGACACGTATCCATCCTGATACATCAGAGGCTAGCAGAGCCTCCAATGCCTAGAACCACAGCCACTCTAGCCCCCTCCCAAGCAGTAATCCCCCTGAGGGTACACCCCCACCTGGTACCCCGATTGGCCCCTCCCAGCCCAGGCACCGCTCAATGGAGGCTGCTGCTCCTGCGGGGGAGTCAATACCCTGTGGACGGAGCCATCGGTCAGAAGGACCCCGACTAATTAAAAGCTGGTGAGGTTTAAATAATTCATCTCCTTAACTCCCATTGATCGCCCAGTTTAGTGGCCACAGACTTGAAACAATATTAAACAGTCTCCTCCAGCTCCAAGGGGGGTAGGTAAGCTGACATATGCCCACCCCTCTGAGGACATCACCCACCAGAGATGCAGCTGGGGGCAGGGGTGCCTTGGCTTGAATCCAAGGCCCAGAACCCAGCCTCCTCCTAAATATTGAGAGTCCCTTTCCAATGGTCTGGTTCCACTCTTCCCTCATTCCACCCCCTTCCCCTGCTCTCCTCAGTTGCAGAGAACACCCTGTCAGAGCACTGAAAGAGCCACGGAACCCCTCCGTGTACCAGGGGGGCTGGGGCACGCGGGCAGGGGACTGGCCGCGCCGCCAGGGGGACACATGGAGGGACTGACCAATGCCGCTGTGGGGCCGGCCTATGTGTTGCAGGCTGAGGCCCTTGTTCATGTCTAGAAGTCCATTCTTGGGCCAGCAGCCCATGGCGAAGCTGTAAGCCTGGAAGACAGGAGGCAAGAATGGTTAACAGAGGCCCTGACCCCTAAACCAGCCCCATTACTCCCCCTCCCCCACCACATCTTCTCCCCAAGGACGTACTCTCATCATGCCACTTCATGAGAGTCCCCATCACTGGGTCCCCTTTCCTTTCCACCGGAAAACCCCTTCCTCCTGCAGAGCTCCCTTTCTCCTGGGTATCTCTCCATCAGAGGCCCCTGGCCCTCACTGGGTGCCCCCTTACCAGCCCCTCTAGAGAGTTCCCATTTACTAAGACCCTCCTTGTCAGGACCCCTCTTCTCACCAGGGTACTGCTTTTACCCTTAGATTCCCTCCTCTCTAGAGTCCCCAGCACTCTGTGGGGTCCCCTCCCCACAATATTATTGGTCACAGAGACCGGTGTCAGAAAGGAGTTGCAGACCAATGTATTCAAACTTCACAGCTAGGAAAACCAAAGTGAGTGCGGGCCAACCACCTGCCCAGGGTCATTACTTTTGAACCAGAGAAAGGCAAGGCTATAGAAGGCTGAGTGCCATGTAAGGGCTCAACTGAGGAGGGGTAAGGTCACCTGGTTGGCTCAAGCAGCTGTGAGGGGAGCACATGAAGGGAGGGTGTGTGTGTGTGTGTGTGTGTGTGCGCGCGCGCGCGTGTGTGTGTGTGTTAGGGGAAGCAGATCTCTGCTGAAGGTCAAGTGCTCACTTATGCATATTCAAAGCGGCCACCCATCGATCTGTACTTAATTGTTTTTCTGGGGTTGGGGAAGGAAGTGCTGGGGGCATCGATCTGCTCAGACCCCCAGCACTTCACTGCCCCCCTGCATCCCCTAGTCGTGTCACCTGGCCACAGCCAACCTCCATGGGAGGTGGGGGGGGAGGGCACATGGTAGGACAGGGATGGCACCCTCTGCTACAGTCCCTTATAGGCATGGTGATTTAATGTCACAGGTGAGGAAACTGAGATCCAGAAAGAAGAAACACACAAGGGTTAGAGCACTATTAAGTGGCCCGACGGGAATTTCATTCCCGTTCAGCCTGCTTGCAAAGTCCTGGGCTTCTTTCTACCAGTGGGCTTACACAGCTAGCTGATACTTCAAATGTTATCCATCTCTTCACCTCAGAAGCCCCCACATATCAGGCTACCCTTCTCCAAGTGGTGGGAAGCATGTGGAACAGTGGTCAATGGGAATGAAGGTTGGGTGAGTCCCCAGAAGTTAGATGGTAAGTCTGCCGATGACACTGAAGTGACTGCAACCATGGTCACACAGGCACTAAATGCCCCTTGCCCACCACTGGGCCCAGGAGGTCCCCATCTCACTACAGACTCCTTCACAAGGGAGAGCACTCAGTGCAGGATCAGAAACAAAAGACAGGAGTCTATGTCAGGGTCAAGGAGCTGGGCAGAGAGCTAGCACCCTTCTTTCCCAGCTGCAGGAACCAAGCCTCAGCCCCACAGGCACTGAAAGGCTAGGAGCCAGTGTACTTCACCCTCAGCACCCTCCAAAGCCATTTTCCTTGACCACAGAGGTACGAGCCACAATCCAACTTCCCAGCCAACCCCCCGACCCTTTCCCAGGTCACAGCTGCAACCACAAGATGGGAACTGAGTGTGAGACTCAAGGACTGCAGGGCGGTCGCTGGCCAAGGCCAAGCTGGGGGAACGCAGACAGGGAGGGAGCAGCCAATGGGTGGTGCGCAGCTGGAGAAGCTGCTGAGCGTGGTCAGGGCCATGGCTGGAGTGCAGTGGGCCAGAGAGCAGCAGCGGGCCGGCTTTCAAGTACTTTAAAATCACTTACAAAGGCCGGATTAAACGATCAGAAATTCCATTTAATAGGACAAATAAAGAAATAACAATCTACTCTATCAGCCTGGAGAAGGCGAGCGGGATGGGTTTTTTTTCCCCCTCTAAAAAGGAAAAAGGGAAGGAAGGGGAAAAAAGAAGGATAATGTGTGTTTACTCAAGCAAAGAAAAAAATATTTAAGTGATGTCGGGGAGAAGATTGCAGTAACTAGTGAAGAATAACATCGTCTACTTTGCTGTCAAATCACACCCGAATTTCAGTAATAGATTCTCGGCTGACACTCAATTCAATTCGAAGGTGATCCTGCTTTATCCCAGCCCATCAAATATTAAACACTTGCATTAGCAGGTGCTGCCGCTTCCCGGCTTAAAGCAGCGGGCGGCAGGGCTGCTGAGGCCCCCTGCTCTGCTCTCGGCTCGGGGACAGGGCAGCTCAACGTTATCTGCACGTCATCCTGAGTCTTATCGCAGCTAAGTGGGAAGACCACTTCAGATAACATTAGACGCTTGCCCCAACGAGTGTCAGCATGATTAGATTATTATTATAATAATGACTCCCCAAGAACTTCCCCAGACTGGGACGTGTGAACGCGGGGGGCGGGGGTTGGGTGGGACGGAGTGGAGGACAGCAGGGCCCAGGAGGACCAGGCAGGACCAGGCTGGATGGAGGAAAGCCAGAACCCACAGCAAAAAAGCAGGGATACCAAGCAAGGCAGCAGCCCTGGTCCCGCCTGACGAATGCCTTTCAGGAAGGGCAGTCTAGCTTGTCAGAGCTAGGGTGAGATGAATTGGCGTCTCCACCGTGGCCACGGGTGTCATGCCGCACAGTTTCATATTCCCAGATAAGGCGTGATAACCAATTGCTGCCGTGACATGGCCTCATCCAGCACTTCCTCAGGGGGGCATGGATGGGAGGAGGGGGGCAACACATGCACGTGGGTCTGCCAAGCTCCTAATAAGAGGGATTTAATTTTTACAAATGCTGCTTCCAGTGGGACCTTCACATACCAGCCAAAGTCCAAAATGATATTAAAAATGGTTAATTAAAACTGCTCTCCTTCAGCCTGGGCTCTCTCCCTA
>PVJD01001364.1:0-177406 GCA_004026545.1 Mormoops blainvillei | reverse complement strand
TGAGATGCTGCCTCCCAGCTCTCTGCAAACTGGCACCAACTGAGGTGCTCTTTCCCCCCACTTGCTTCCTAGCCCTACTCCCTCTCTCTCCCTCCTGCGAGCCTGTGCAGTGTCAGGGTAAGGGGCTCAGGGGCCTTCTGACCTTGATCAGTGCGGGGCAGAAATGTTTTAAGACCTCTTGCCAAGATCTGTGCCTGGGCCCCCTTTCCATGCTGGTTCCAAATTCTCTGAGTGCCACCGTCCAGCTGCATTTCTCCCAGCCATCAGGGCCCACCTGATGGGTTCCTGACCAGAGGGTGAGGCAGGTAGAAGGATGTCTGAGGAGCTCAAGCCCTATCCAGGGCATGTGGAGTTGGGGTGAGAGATGCTGGTCTACCAAACTGTGCCATCCCGGCCCTATGCCAGGCAGGCACGCACACTTCCCTTCCCCTGAGCTGCTGTAATTTCCATGCGCGGGGAAGCAGGTGCTGAGCTGCTCCCGGCTGGCTCTCCCCTCTTGTGGCTCTGCCCGCCTTGGCTGCTGCCCCATTAGCTTAGTGGCCAGCCATCTGCGACGGGCCTGCCACGCAGCCCTGCTGTAGGCGCAGCGGGTGGCCCCCTGTGTAACAGGGAGCTTTGCCATTAGCGCCTTTAATATTCTGACACCTCAGCACAGCCTGCTATTACATGCAAACGCTGATCGCCCTGTGAAATTACATTGCTGGGCCCGCGAAATGGAATCGTGTATAATCAGCCTCCTCCATGCACTGTCAGTCCCATCACAAACACGGCGCCCGGCGGCTTACGGGGGCTTAGCAGCTGCGACAAGTGTATTGGGTTTAATAGATGAAGTAGCCCTCATCGGTAGCAGCATCAGATTCTTCAAAGGGGAAAGAAGAGGCATCGACAGCTGCTGGGGTGTCTCTGCCCACCCGTTCACTACCTACCAGGGCCCTGAGCGTGGGGTGGACACAGAGTGGGCAGGGCCGTGGCTGGAGCTGGGGCCCACGTCAGACTGCAGAGAGAAGCACAGACTGCCCTGCAACTTCCAGAAAACCCAGAGCTTCCAAGCCAACACCAGGCACATCTGACCTAACCAGCCTCTCCATAAGTTGGGGAGGAGCAGAACTTTAACCAGACCTCTGGTGACTGTCACCCTCTGGGCCATTTCCCAAGCTGAGGAACCAAATCAAACCACTGCTATGCCCCTAAACACTCAACAGACAAAGCTGTAAACCTGATACTCTGGAGGGTGGGGGACAGAGTCTGACAGACGTAACAATTACCTAACCTTTTTATCTAACTGGCCAACCCTTCTGTAGCTGGTGAACCGAGTACCGAGGCCACGGGTAAACATGAGGACAGCATGCCCAGGAGCCCAGCCTTAGAGAAGGGCAGTGTCTGCAGGCTCCGGAGTCAGACAAATCATGAGTTGGTTCCCAGTTCTGCCAGTTATTATCATTGTAACTTTGGATGAGTTATTAAACCTCTCTGAGCCTCAGTGTCCAGTACTACAAAATGGGATGGTAGTTCTTTCCTCCAAGTATACCTGAGGTCACTCACTCATGCCTGTCCCACTTCTACCTCCAAATATTCTTGGTGCCATCACCCAAAATCCACTTTGCCTTTGAGAATGCTGTCCCCTCTCTGTTTCCTGGGTTCAGTCTAACACACCAATTTGCAGCAGACTGTACTTTCCAGTGATGGTTGTAATATTTATCTCCCATCTCACATGCTCTTTTTACAATGTGATTCTGATACACTTACTATAAAAGGGGGGAGTCTATGTTACTTCCCTTTTAAACAGGGTGGGTCTTTTTTTTTTTTTTTACATATTTCAAGCAACATAGTAATACAGAAGTAGTGCTATGTAACTTCAAGAAATACTATATAATTTCAGAAACGCTAAGGCCCCTTCCTCCTGATTCGCTGGAATACTCGCCCTGGAGCCCTGAGCTGCCCTGAGGCAGTCAGACGGCTTCGAGACAGCCATGCTGTGGGGAAGCCCAAACCGGCCCACGCAGAGAGCCCACACAGAGCAGCCATGAGACCAGGCGAAGAGAGAAGCCCAGCTGGCTCCCAGCTGCTACAGCCATGCCCTGTGCCATCTCCAGTCACTGACTACAAACGTGTGAGAGGGCCCGAACCAGACTGCCTAACTGAGCTCTTACTGAATTCCTGACTGACAGAAGCCATCAGCTAATAAAATAGTTGTTGTTTTAAGACACTAAGTTTTGGGGTGATTAGTTGTGTAGCAATGCTAACTGGAAAGCCAATGGAAATCCCACAGAGTTGACGTGAGGGTTACATGAGCTACTGAATATAAAGTGCTTAAAACAAGGCTCTTTGAAAGTTATGTGAGTAATAGATTATAATTTTTAAAGTCCTCCATGCACTCCATATTGCCATCCAGAGCTGCTGCCTGTTCTGTTAACAGACAAATTTCTCAAGGTTTTCTCCACTCACTTCCACTCACCTCCCCCATCACCCCTTAACCCGTGCAGGCTGGCTCCCGGCCTTAACATGTCACTTAGCTCCTGCTAAAGTCAAGTCTTCACCGTACTGCCCACATCTATGGGCTGTTTCAGAGTCTTGCAGCCTGCTTCATCTTAAAAACCCTTCTCCTTTGGTTTTCTCAATATCCTACTCTGAGTTTTCTCATGTCTCTGTCGTTTTCCTGTCAATCTCCTATATAGTCTCTTCTGCATCTGGTCATCCTATGTGTGTGCTCTTATGCTCTCTCTTCCCGTTTTCGTCTACACTCTACCACTCTTCCTGGGTGACTTCTTCAACTTCCTTGTCTTCAATTTCTCCAACTTCTTCTTCTTCTTTTTTTTTTTTTTTAAATCCTCAACTGAGCCTATGTTTATTGATTTTAGAGACAGAGGAAGGGAGAGAGAGAGAGAGAGAGAAAGAGAGAAACATCGATGTGAGAGAGAAACATTGATCAGCTGCCTCCTATACACGCCCCAACCAGGGATCGAACCCACAACCTAGGCATGTGCCCTGACCGGGGACTAAACCCACAACCTTTTGGTGTACAGGACGAGGTTCCAATCAACTAACCCACCAGGTCAGTGCTCTCCAACTTCTAAATTGTTATTTCTTGCTTCTACTTGTATGTCAAACATATATATTCCGTTGCCTACCTGGCATTTCTAACTGGATTTTACTTAGATACTTCATTCTCAATATGTTTAAAAACCCATTTCAAACATCTCTCCAAGTAGCCCCTTCTCCTGGGTTTCCACATCTCAGTGAAAGCTGTTACCACCTACCTGGTCTACCAGAAAAGTGGGGGTCAACATTGTTTCCTTCTTTTCCCTTACCACCCACTAAGTCCTGGGATTGCTGTTTCATGTCTCTAAGACTTAAAAAATTTCTTCAGCCTATCTAGAACGGCCCTCTGACTTCTCCCATTTTTTGTCCTAATGAGCACATATTCCTCTATCAACACTCAGCTCAAAAGTACCTTCCTTTACTAAGTCTTTCCTGATTCATCCCTTCTTTAAAACCACCTATACTCTAAACAGCACCTGCAATATTAGATTTGTTAATAAATCTGTTACCCTGTGATGTTGGGAGATTCTTGGGGCAGGGGTTGTAACTGCTGTGTCCCTGAATGGTCTCCACTAAGGGAAGGGAATAAAAGGTCATCTTTTTGGTTATAATTTGGCCAGGCAGGAAGGCCTGGTTTCCAGAGTTGCTGCTGCTGTCAATCCTATCCGGTCTCCTTCAGGAACCACTGTTGTTCTTACCCCACAGAACAGCAATTCCCTGACAGCTGTCCTTACAACTGCTCGGCTGCCTATTGTCAGCAAAGGAGACTGTTCCTAGCCCATTCTCCTCTTCTGAACCCTTCGGCCTTATGAGTAGGCCCCATTCCTCAGGCCCACCAAAGGCCTGGCCAGCATGGTGACAACTACAAAAGGACAGGCACTTGCATCAGGTGACACAAACCGATCCTCTCTACACCCAGCTGGCAGTTCTGTGTGCTCACAGTATTCCCTGACTACCAACACACTTCAGGGGCCCCAGAGCTGCTGTTGCCTCTGTCCATCAACAGAACCTGAGTGGGATAATTACCATCTCTGTGTACTTAACCTTCCTGCTCACTGCCTACAATAGGACAGCTGCCTCTCGTGCACTGGACCACCACGATAGCAAATGCCGGGGCTACACCACCGGTCCAGGGTCCATATTTGGAGAACTTCTGCCAGCTCAGTTTGATCCCATGAGGGTCCTGAGTCTATTTTCAGGTGGAGCAATCTCCCTTGTGTTCCCAGAGCTTCATTACTGAGTCGGGGGGCGGGGGGGGACCTGGGGACTCTGAGGTTTCTGGGATGAGAACCAGATAAGGAGCTCCTCAGCCATGCTGCCTCAGCCCCTACAGAAGAGGCTGGCCTGTCTGGGGATCCACGTGCACTGTCACAGAGTCAAAGGCAGCAGGTCAGTCTGAGCTAACTGCCCAGAGTGAGAGTCACATGGTGAGTTTTCTTTGTTTTCATTACAATTTCCTTTCCCATTGCTTCTTTTTAGCCAGCCCTTTCCTCCCTGGGGTGCTGGGGATTGAATGAAACACCACCCCTGGCTCCAATAAGTGTATTTCAATTACATCTGTCACTGCATAACGATATAATGATATATCATGTGATATTAAATCCATGGTAATCATATCAGGGATTTTTTTTAATCGTGCACTAATTGCATTATTACATCTCTATAATTAACAACAGGAGGTATGGAAATCCAGTTAAGGTAGAAGGCTCAATGTACTCCCCCCACCCGACCCCTGCCCTAGCTCCCCAAAATTAGGACCGATTAGGAGATGGGACTGCAGGGCACTAGCAAGATAAGCCAAAGCCCCCACCTCCCTGTGCCTCAGCCAAAATGGGCAAAGCTTTCAGCATCCACGGCTGGCAGAAATACGCCAGATCGAGGCCAGGATGCTGTCTGTCTTGTGGCTGCTTAAGAAAGGGCCTGGACAGAAGTTGTACAGAGGGGCCCAATGACAAGGCTCAGCTGGGCCTCCCAAACCTCCTGCCATTGCAGCACCAAACCTTCTCCATAGGGAGGGGGTGTTTCCTTTCCTTTAAACCAGCAAGGCCCTCAAAGGTGTTCATAAGGCACAAGGCAAGTTCTGCCTCAGCCTCCTGGACAAGAATTCCTCCTGCTACTGCTACACATACTCCCTCCCTCTGACCTAGCCCTCTGTTGTGGCAGCTCTCAACATCACCAGGTCCAGAAGCTGTGATGTCTCTGACTCTTGGTCCTGTCATCCCTGAACTGCACAAAACCAATTCTTCCCGGGGCCATTCCTCCCCAATCCTCCCTCTGAAGTCTGGTCCTTCGTACTGCCTGACAATTGGGTTTTTGATAATCACTGGGGTCATTTCCCTACCTCTCCAAAATGGTCCAAGTTCTTATGTCCTCCCACCCAGGCCTATACGGAGAAGGGATGAGCTCAGGACTATAGCTTGAACTGTGTCAAATGACCCTGTCTCTCCCACCCCCTTCCTGATGCTGAGCTGTTGGGCTAATCCCCTGAGGGGTATCAGAACCAGTCTGCAAAGCGAAATTCTGTGTTTCAAGTCCAAAGCTTTGAACTTGGCATGTAACTACCTCAGTGAGGGGCAGGCATTTTGCTAAGTTTGACTCTCAGAAGTTGGACAGGCCTGAAGATAAAAGAGAAAAATCATGTCCTTTTTCCTAATAAAAAGGAGACACTAATAGCAGTCAGCACTTAGGCAAAGCACTTTAAGTTTCTAAAGTGCCTTCCAAATTAAAATATAAGCCTTTATTGGGCATGCGGCCCACCACCACCACCCGCCCCTCAAACATGAAGGCATGTGCATGTCTGTGCACAACACATGCACCTCCACTTTACTTCTCTCTGGAAAAATAAAAAGGGTGTTCAAAACCTTCACCCCAGACCCCCTTCCCTCTTCACTGGCTTGCTCATATAACACACGCTTACTGAGGAACTACCATATGTCAAGCTCTGTGCTAGGTGCTGGAGACATGCAGGTCAAGTAAACTAAGCCACTGCCTTCAAGGGGCTTCCAAGCGAGAAGAAACATGTGACATGTACGTAAACTCATGCACAGTGAGGGGTTGAGGCCCTGCAAGAGCAGAAACCCTAACCAGAGTTGGAGGAAAGTCACTCAGAAGGACCATGATAGCCTTCAGTGAGACATCCAAGGTGGGCTGCCTGGAGAAGATGGACAAGAAGATCAGGAGCTCAAGTCAATGGTTTGAGCTGAGACAAAAAGGTCCTCAGAGAGGGTAGAGGTGGCGCATGAAACTGAGGAAGGAGATAAGATCATCCAGGAAGGGAATAAAGGCCTTTAGGGTCAGGTGAGGCCCTTCTCTTCTCTGATGTTTAGAGGGAAAAAAGGAAGGCTGAGAGATAGAAAGGCTGAACACTACAGCTTCCAGGGCTAAGGCCCAAAGAGCCTCTTCTCCAGGCATGCCCAACATCCTGGCCCCTGCGCCTCCCTTTGTTACCTCTACCTTCATTCTATCCTGGTGTAATACGATAAAAAGAGTAGACTTTGGAATCACGCTGACTCATTCGCTACAAATGTTTACTGAGAACCTGTTAACATGCCAGGCTCTACGCATTCACTGAAGGCCTGCCAGACGCTAGCAACTCAAATGAATCACATGTAGACCCTGTCCTCAGAGAACTCACTGTCTTTTGAGGAGAAACAAACATGGACGCCAATAAGTGCCCCATCGCCGCAACAGAGAGTGACTAGAGAGAGCTGGAGAGGGACGTAGGGAGGAAAGTGCTCAGGCTCAGGGGCACCTGGAGCCCAGAATGGGGTGGGCCGCCTGCTAGTCCTCTCCTCACCACAAGGGCAGCACTGGCTGGGACAGGGCCATCCACACAGACTGCAGACTGGGCTAGGGGAAGAAGTGTGCCAAGGCAGGGAAAGGGTTGGAGGCTAAAAATCAGTGAACCTAAGCCAGGATCTTCTGGTTGCAAAGATGGAGGCTGTAGGGCTGTGACCAAAGGCACACAGGAGAGAAGAAGGAAAGGCTCATTGTATCATCCCAGGATGATGAAAGGGGCACCTTTAGAACAAGAAACAGGACTTGAATAGAAAATGATAACTCTAATCCCCCAGCCTGTTTCCTCATTGGAAAGTGAAGGACTTAACTGCTTGATTTCTTATGTTCCTTCTTCATTTGAAATTCACCACATCTGAGGCTCTGCTGCCTCCCACAAGAGTCAGGCTTATTTCTGTCCTCATACCTTTGCTTATGCTATTTCCCTACCTAGGACTCTAGCCTTCCTCTCCCCTCTCCAAATCCTACCTGTCTGCCAGAACATAACCTTCAGGAAGCCTTTCCTGATTTCTCCGCCTCCCTCTTCCATGTCCCACCCTGACCTCCACAGTTCATCCCACAGTTCTCCCAACAGCACTAGGCTTAATTACACATCCCATCTAGTCTAGTACCCTTACGTGACTGGTCTATGGGCTGCCTTATCACTCCTTGACCCCTGACGGCCCTGCCAGGGGTAGGAGGGACGCTCTACTCTCACAGGCCCTAGATGCAGGCTGAAGCCTAGGTCCCTGCTCCTTCTGCCCATAGCCCTTTGAGAACTCGACAGGCCTCCACTTGAAAAGGGTGCTGAAAGAAATGATGTCTCCAAGTGCGATGGGAGATATTTGTGTCTGCTTTACCCTTGGCTTTTTGCTCCGGTTCAGGTAGGAGCGGGGTGGGCCGGCTGGCAGATCTGAGAGCGCGGCACGCCCCAGCGGGCAGGGCGCACAGCGCGGAGGAAGGCGCGAGTCAGTCTGGAGTGCTCCCCATTTATCAAGCTCACGCAGGCCGCCAGCCGAGCGAGTCTTTCTATCATTACACCTCTCAAAATCCGATTCATACCACTAATCCTGCCTTCATTCTCCCAGATTAATAACATCTCTTTCAACCTTCACAGTGTGATAAATAGACAAAGAGAGAACAAAAGGAGAGACAGAAGAGAGAGAAAGAGCTGGAGCAAGTCCCCATAATAGAGAGAGCCGAGAAAGAGGAGAGGGAAAAAAGAGAGAGCGAGAGCAGGCAGCGGCCAGAGACTACAGCTACCTGAGAGAGCCACTGAGGAGAGCAGGCGCTGCGCCCTGCTATGCGCGCTGCTCTGTCCCCAAGAGAAAGAAAGGCTCATTAACAGCTCCTTCCTGCCTGCACTTTTGTTCAAATTCTTTTCTTCCCTTCCAATCCCGCTTTAGGTCAAATTCCAGTGAAAATGAGTCTGCTGGCTTCCCGGTCGCCTCCCAGCCTCCCTGCCAGGCCCTGGCAGCAGAGCTGGATGTGGGCAACAAGGCAGGGCTGGGAATGGGTTTAGCAAGGGTGGATATGGAGCAAGCTGGCCCAAAGTTTTGCCAGAGCTATTTCCTAAGCCTGAACCTCCGCTCTCTTCTCTGCTCTCAAGGCAGAGTACAAGAAGGAACAGAGCTGTGGGGAGCTTGGGATCCACTCCCCATGGCTCTGTCCTGTACATCTTTTCAACCTAAGGCTCCGGTTGGTCCAATCCAAGGCCCATAGCCCCCAGCAGCCCAGGCAGACGGTGAAAGTAGGTACCACTCACTCAAGCTTGCTAAAACAGAGAGGTAGCCCATACTTCTAAACTATGAGGAAGCGTGCTGGGGAAAATAAACCCCACTAGCTCCAGCCTTAGTCCTAGCACAGCTGATCCGTGACACTTCTTGTTCTCCCTGCCCAGATGCCGACCCACCCTTGTCTCCATAGCATATTCCCCATCCTCCTCCCCGACTCAGTTCAAGGGTCCCCCACTTCGGGGTGCCCATCTGAGCTCTTATAGGAGAATTCAGGCACTCCCTCTTCTGGGATCTGCAAAGCAACACCATTTATAATTACCCTGTAGTGACTGTCTCCCTCACTCCACTGGAAATATGTCTTCTGAATTCTCTATTCCCGAGTCCAAGCCACCCACGGCACTTCCATTTTTTCTTGCTTTGCCCAAACTAGCCCTAGCAGAAGACTAAAGCCAAACATGTCTCAATCTTCCCTCTGAAGTGCAAAGCATCCCTAGGCAGATGGCAAGCCTAGCTCAGAGGCAGAGGCACTACACCCTGGGAAGCTGAGTTGGTCCTGTGCCTCCACTCCCTTCACCATCCATCAGAGTGGGTTGGGGGAAGAGGCGGGCTGCACAGAGCTTCCCACCTACTACTCTATCCCTTGGCATACCCTCAGAGGGGTGCGGGGGTAGGGTGATGGCACCTGTGCAGAAGGAATGCCTGCCTTGCCCAATCCAGCCCAGTAGGAGGAGCTTTCCAAGAAAGTCAAGGCTTCAAGGACAGGGTCTGGAAACAGACAGGAAAAGACTTGAAGCAGACTATACCGTCTGTAGAAAGCTGGTGCCCTGGTGGTCTGTTTAGAGGCAGGTCTCATCTAGGGAATATCTTGCAGACATTTGCCAGATTCCTTCCCCCGAAAAGCTTCCTTCTACCCCCTGCCACAAAACAGTCCTCCTATTGGATCAAAATGGCCACTGCATACTCCCACTATTTGCTCTGGGAATTCCATCATGCCCAGCCCCAACTCTCAAGTGAGCCTAATTACATCTCTAGTTGGGGATATAACTCAAAAGTTCAGAAAAAAGGAGGCATCACAGGGCCAAATAAAAGAACAAAGTGGGTAGAAGGTAGTCCTTGGGATATCCCTTTCACAAACGATGTAGAAATTCCATTAACCTTTCCTCAGCCCCATACCAGAAGGACTCGCCTCACTTTCACTTGCTCCACCAGGCCTCCAGGATCAGACACCTATAAATGTGGAGGGTGGAAGAATGACAGTGACTGACATTTGCCCATTGGTCCAAGTGCCCCAAGGGGATGGGGGCTGAAAAGGGAAGACAAGAAGGAGAGATAGGTACACAGCCTCAGTGAAAGACAGTGGTCTTCCCTACAACCAATCTAACCCACTGGTACCCTGGCCTCCAGGGCAGGCTAGGTACAGCTGGCCATATAGGCCCACACTGCCTCTTGAGTCAAAGGCCACAGTAGAGTCCCAAAAGCATGGATCCCAGGCCCTTTCTTTCCTAAGAGCCTATACAGCTGGCAGGTCAGATAGCCTCAGTCAGTCAATCCCACAGCCTTCTAGACACAGGCAGACAGCAGGCCCAGACACCCCTACGCTTACTCTAACTAGCTTCCTCATCACGCTAGACCCCCAGGCAGCTTCACAGACAGCTCCCCCAGGGGCTCAGAAAGACGCCCCAGCCCTTGTATCCCTGCCCCCGACAGGAGAACGATCCCAAGCTCTGAGAGGAGAGGCCATGGTGGCCCCTCTATTTTCTGCCTCTATTGCCAATCTTTACCTAATACACACATCAGTGCCTCCTCCCAAGGTGAGTCTCCAGCAGGTCATTCAACTCTGATGGATGCATTCCATCCTCTCAGGGGGCTTGGCCCCCTCGGTTGAGCAAGACAACCTATACTCCAGTAAGGGAGCTGTCTGGGGATCAGGCAGAAGGAAGTCAGCCAGACACAACGGGTCCCTTGGCAGATCACGAAGCCAGACCCAAGCGACGCTTTCCCCTACAACCAGAATTTGAAAGCTCACTCCCTAAGTACCTGGTTCTAGAGCCTACTCCTCCAGGCAGCCAGTGGCATATAGCAGAGAAGAAGTTGGGTCCTAATGTGTAAAAAGCTCCAGCAAAGCAAAATCATTTACTCTTCGGTGCAACTGCTCAGCAGAGCTAATAAATCTTGCATGAGCAGGGCCGATTCTAATTTCCTAATATGAAAAGGCATTTGGATTGAGAGAGAGGGGGAGATAAAAGTGATTGAATCTCCAATAGTCCAGGTTACTGACAAGAAACATCCTGCTCAGCCCCGAGAGAAGGATGGCAGCGCCCACCCGCCCACACACACCCATCCGTTCTGCCCCCCTCTTGGCGCGATACATCTCAGTCTTTTCTATTGACAGGACGTGGCTTTAAACACAGTTACACAAGTTATCATTTCTGCCTTCTGATCAATCTGAATTTTCAGGACAATTACCCTCTTAATCAATGATTGCTATCAGCAGCCCTGCGCCTGGACGGATTTCTCAGCAAGGTAATCATGCCGCCAGGCTGGACGGCGCGTGCATAGGCAATGAAGCTCGGGGTGGGGTCTCCTCCCTCCCTCCCCAGTTCCCCATATCCCAGAGCTGCCGCCAGTACTGAGGACAAGGACGGCAAAGTGTGAAGGCCACTTCAAGGAGTGATGGGAGTAGAAGGGAGGGGAGGGGGCCCAGCCACCCAGTCAGCCTTCCAGACCACCTGATTATGGAACAAACCTATTAAAACCCTAGATTTACTGCCCACCACTCTGATGCATCTCCACATGTCTTCCTACCATCATTCCTACCTCCTAATTAGCCTAATAAAGCCCAATTCTAATTATGGGCTCAAACTGTTAGGTTAAGTACAAAGAAAAAAGAAATATTGGTTTTACTGATCTCTCAGAGCTATTGGTTCTAGAAATTCCTTTACTTCTGCAGACCTGGTTCATATAGACTACTGACTGGAATGGCAGGGGTAGCATCTTCTCCTCCCCCCTGATGCCCAGGCATTTGGAAATGTCTCAAAGCCAGCCTATGAAAGCCTCTTAGCTGAAGGCCACCCGGCCCCATACAACCTCCAGGGTTATCTCACAGGTTCAGGCCCCTCAGGAGAGGAGGGAAGGAGAGGGGAAGGTAGAGCCAGTCTCTGCCTCAGGGTGGAGTTAGAGGCTATATCTGTCATCGTGGGGGCAACTCAGGAAAATTTCTCAGATCAGCTGTTGCAGGGTAAGGTTACACCAGAGAGGTTAACAGTGGAATGAAAAGGGCATGGTCCAGAGTACTGACAAATGAACTTAGCGCTGCAGCATGGGTGGTGGATGTGGATATGCAGTTATACTCAGGGCAGAGTGAGTTATGGGATTAAAACAGGTCCCCACAATTTGCTATTATATCCTGAGGGGTAAAAGAATTAGAAAGCATGCATGTATTCATTCGCTGACATTTACTGAGTGTTAACCATGGGCTAAGTGGTAGGGATGCAGCAGTGAACAATACAGAAGCGACCCCTACTCTCAGGGTCAGGAGCTCACACCACTTGGAAAGATAGTCAAGTGTAAGGGAAAAAAAAAAGCAAAAACAATAAAGTGAGCTTGTGCATGTATGGTCAATAGCAGCATTCATCATAATAGCCCAAAAGTGGAAACAATCCAAATGTCCATCAATCAATAAGTGGATAAATAAAATATGGTATACCCATAGAATAGAATATTATTCAGCAATAAAAAGAAATAAAATACTGATCCACAGTACAGCATGGATGAATCTCAAAAATTATGCTAAGTAAAAGAAGCTAACCACAAAAGGCTACATACAAGAAATTCCCAGAATTGCAAGAATAGGCAAATTTATAGAGACAGAAATTAGGCTGGTGGTTGCTTAGGGCTAGTATGTTTGGGGAAAATGGAAAGTGACTGCTAGTGAAGTTTCTTTTAGAGGGGGCAAAATTATTGTAAACTTAAGATGGTTTGACAGTTGTACAACCCTATGACTATACTAAGAAACACTGAATTCTCTTAGAGAGAGGGGAAGGGAGAGAGGGAGAGAGAAACATCAATTGGTTGTCTTCTTATATGCACCCCAACCAGGAATCACACCTGCAACCCGGGTATGGGCCCTGACTGGGAATTGAACCTGGGACCTTTTGGTCTACAGGACGACACTCCAACCAACTGAGCCACACAGGGCAGGACTAAACTGTACACTTTAAATAGGTGAATGATGTGGTATGTGAATTATATCTCAATAAAACTTTGTTTTTTGATCCTCACCTGAGGACATGCTCATTGATTTTAGAGAGAGGGGAAGGGAAGGAGAAAAACATCAATATGAGAGAGAAACACTGATCGAATGCCTCTAGCATGAGCCCTAACCGGGACCAAACCTGTAACCCAGGCACATACCCTGACTGGGAATCGAACGCGCGGGCCTTTAGGTCCATGGGACAACACTCCAACCAACTGAGCCACACTGGCCAGGGCTCTCGATGAAACTCTTTATGTACATTACAATAGAAGAAGTGCCTACAGCAGGCTCACCAACAGTGAACAAAGCCAGGGAAAGCTCTAGCACAGTGCTTAGGAACTCAATATAAGTGTCTGAAGAGGGAGGAAGTTCCCAATGGGAAACTGGAAGTCTTCACAGAGAACAAAAAGGAGTTAGGATAAGTAGGAGTTCAGTAGGTAGAAAGGCAACAAAGGACAACACAGTCAAATGGAACAGATGTGAATAAGGCATGGAAGTGGACCATACAGGCTATCTTGGTATAGCTGGACAGGTACTTTGGGGGTCTCAAAGGATAGGCTAGAGAGCTTGTACTTCATTCAGTAAATATCAAGATTTTTCAAGTAGGGAAGTTAGATGATCAGTACAGGATAGCTTGGGGTTTGATGGTTCGGGCATGGGAAACAACAGGTCAGAGTTGAAAGGGCATTGGTTTTGAAGCTAGATACCCAGGGTTTAAAGCTTTTAATCCTTCTCTCAATAAACGTGAATGACTGGTGAGGGCTAGAATTTTGTCTGTTTTGTTCACTATTTTATCTCCAGTGCTTGGCAGAGTGCCTGACCCAGTAGGTGCTCAACAGCCATTTACTGCATGAGAATGAATGGCTATGTTGAATTCGGTCCCATTTGACAAACATTTATTCAACACCTACTGTGAAGCTGGAACTCTGGTTACATAGTGTGAGCTCTTTAAGGGTAGGACCCCTGTTTGATCTCTGATCTCTGCCTCAGTACCATATACAGGTTCTGTTTGGCACAGGACAGGTCTCGAATCACATTAATTTCCCTTCTCTCTCCTGTTCTAGGAGGTTTCCTTAAGACCCAGTGAATTCTTGAAAAGGCTTGGCCTGAATACATCACTGTGGCTGGCAAGAAAAGGGAGGCTGACGCTGTAGGGGTGGAAGACTTCAGGAGCACGGGGTGGTGCCCACAGTATTTGTCCCAAAGCAAGTCACGGAGTTCTAGGAGGCCAGTAGGCCACCTGAGTCATCAAAGCCGGTAAAGAAATGAGTGGCAATGAGGTCATTCCTACAGACCATTCTCAGAACCCTCTGCAAATTGCCATGCACGCGAGGCAGCAGACCTGTATGTGCTAGGGAAGACGCTAGTAGCATGGATAGAGTAGAAATAAACTGCAGGACTTGCAGCTGGACAAGGAGGGGAAGGTTTGGGCCTTATTTCCTGAGTGACATCCTGACCACGGAGATCCACCATTTCCACTTCCCTGCTCTGTTCAGGAGAGAGCTCATGGCTGACCACAGTATGAAGGGGGCTCCTCCAATTCCTGTAGGGCTTCCCCTCCCCTCCCTTTCCTTCCTGCAGAGCTTCCCTCAAGCCATAAAAATAAAATAAAACACAAACACCCACAGTCCAGGAGGAGGGCGTCAGACAGATAATGGGCATTTTATATCTTTTTATGACACTCCCCATAGGCAGCTCGGCAATCACAGCGCAATAAAGGCAGGCATGCAGCTTGCATAGTTAAACAACTGCTGGGTAATTAGGCACAGCAAACACACCACTGGGGAGGCCTCATGGCTGCCCTGGGATCTGCCTACAGCCTGCCCTCCCGCTTGCCGCCAACTAGGTGCCAAGCCCAGGCCTACCACCATAAGACCTGGTCGTGGTGCTGAGGACAGACCACTGGCTACTGCCATACGCACCCTTGGGCTCATGCTTGTGCACACTCACAAGCACACCTGCCCACATCCACACACAAGGACTTCCTAAGCAGCTAACCTGAATCTCATAGCCCCAGGAGAGCCTCTCCTCTTCTCCAAGTAGGGCAGCTTACGGTCTCTCAAGGGCCCTGTCTTAAGGCCCTTGACGAAGCCACAGGGATGGCTGGCTGCAGCAGGAGCTGGCTCACCTGGGTAGCTCCGAACTAACTGAGTTGCACAGGCAGGGGACACAGGAGCACACAGACCTGCCTACGTAGACTCTGTCTCTTATAAATTTCAACTCAGTATGGAGCTCTGTACAGGTGGAAAACAGACTTGCTTCACCCAAGTCTAAATGCTCTAACACACAGGGCTTCTATGAATGACTGGTGGCTGGATGTTAATTTAGGTGTCCTGGCCCAGGGACAGCACAGGTCACTTGCTACCTGAAGCTTAGGTCCAGGCTGGTCTAGGCTCAGCCAATACAGAGAAGTCCTCACCAGCAATGAAGGAACTGTACTGTGAATCCATACAATGCCCATTCCTTCTCTAGTGACCCAGCTAGTCAAATTTGGAAATTTCAGGTAACTGATGGTTAATTAATGGGACAGAATAGACAAAACCCTGCTATAATCCCACTTGAAGACTGAGATAGACAAAGGTCCCATCTCTAGGAACAACACAGATCAGCCCTGAGGAGTCAGCCAGAGAAAATTAGGGTACCCATCCCTAAAGCACTCTTCCCAAGAGAGCTGATGGCAGATCAGCTGAGCTCACAGACATAGTGCGTTGAGCTGGCAGTCCCGTATGAATGTGAACACATGTCCAGCTACCTTTCCTGGTCTACCTGGCCAACACTCTTCATCTGCCAAGAAAACCAACAAAGGGAATCAAAGGCCAGAGGAAGGGCCTGGGCTGCAGCCTGCCTTAAGGAGGCCCCCTTTATCCCTCAAAGGAGCGGGGAGACATCAAGTTTCTTTTCGCCCCATATTCTCATGGAGAAGCCCAAAGCCTAATGGCATTCAGCTCTGGTCCAGGCCACCCCAAACTGCGTCAGGCACCGGCTGTCAAATGTCTCCCCAACACCCGAGCCTCCGGCAATACTGGCCTGAAGCCAGGCAATGCCCTGCCTCCTCTGGACCCTCGGCTTTCCCCAGGGGACAGCGGAGCGGTCCCAAGGCTGAAGACCAAAGTAGGTCGGGGTCAAAAAGAGGGACTTCTCTCGCCTTCCTTACATTTTTCTCGTTTTTTGTAAAAAGAGGAAACCTAAGGTCCCACGAATGACTTAAGAATGGCAACGGTAGAAGAGATCCCTTTATCCAGCTCCCTTATTTGTTAGATGAGGAAACTGAGGCCTCAGATAGGGCAAGTGACCCAATGCCAAAGTCCGTGTCTTGATCTTCTAGCTTCAAGTTCAGCTCAGCATTCTTTGTATTGCACCGCACAGTCCTCTAGAGACAAGGGCCTCATCTGCCCACTTGCAGGTTGTCTTAGTTAAATCACAGATCCCATACCTACACCCTCATCCATAATCCCATGTGTGGGCATGTGCACACACTTAAGTATACACAAACATGCCCCACACAGAGAAATACACTTCATTAGACATGTATAGACATGCATGTACACACACAGATAGCTCGCCATACAACAGGTGTCACTCTCAAGAGACCTGGGAGGCCAATTCCTATCCGTTCCTAATCACCAACTTTCACTAATCACAGAACTAGTACTGGCTGGTATGTGTTTGCCGAGGCCTCCAGCTTAAACCAGGCCAGACCACAGCAACTGCCTTCAGGTGGTATCTGCAATGGAACAAGTGACAAGAAGGGAGCTATGGGAAGAGAGAAACTGGATTTACAACTTGGTCCTGTGACTCTGGGCAAGCTTCTTAATCTCTCCAAGTCTCTATTTCAGCACCCATAAAATAGGGACAACAGCCCCTTCCTTGCTGAGTAGCTGTGAAGATTAAACACAATAACGTGTGTAAAGCACCTAACACAGAAGCTGGCACCAACTGGGGCTCAATATGTTCGTGCTCTACTATTAACACCCACAGACCTGGTCAAACCTGCCTTTCCAGAGTGGTCTGCAAGGTGATGTGGGAGACAGGAGGCAGGGTTGTGCCTTCTGCCTTCAAGAAAGTCTCCTTGTCCTTTTCTCTCTTTTTATGTAACCCCTCCCAGTTTCCAGATCTAGAGTAGCAGCAGCAGCAGCAGCAGCAGCAACAACAACAAAAGTAACAAAAAGACAAAAAACAAAGCAAAACAAAAAACCCGGGGGAAAGTGTTTAAGGGTTCCCCTTAGCTCTCTCAGGCTTAATACTGAGCTCTGATGAGTGCACTTCTCCCCTGTTGTCTTACCTGCTCAGTCTCTCCCAAAGCACCCTCAGCTCTTCCACAGCATCTATGCCTCTACTAGCCTCCTGAGGTCCCCTCTGCTTGCCTAGCTCTGTGGATTCAGAGAAGAAGCAGATCTAGTTCCTTTCCTTGAGTGGCTTATGGATCTGCACAGGCACAGGTCAGGCCACACACAATAACCAAGAGGCATGGACCCTGGACTACTGTGGGCCCTAGCACCTGGCCCGAGGGTTAGAGGATGGGCTTTATGGACAGGATGCCTGGGTTTCAATCCAGGCCCCAAACAGACCAAGAAGAGCTCCCCACTCTCCCCTGCTTCAGAGTGAGCTCAGAATTCAGTTCCTCAAGGACAGAAGAGAACAACAGAGGAAGCTCACAGTGGAACCAGGACGAAGAGGCTGCATCACCTGACGGGGCACAGACTCTGAGCAGCAGCCAGCGAGGGGCACACAGGCCACGAGGCAGGCCTCGTTGTTAAGACCTGCCACTGAGGGCACTGCAATCGACTCCAGGGTAGAGGTCGATCTGTAGCAACTGCAGGGAATGACAGGAAGGTGGAAAGAATCCCAGGTGCCTTGAGCTGACTCCCTCCCCTGCTTCTTCCCCTCGTTGCCGCCTTTACCTGGGATGCAGAACAAGGCAGGCCGGCTCAGCTTCCCCGCTGGGGCCGTGCCAGGCTGCCCACCCACACACCCAGCACCAGCACTGGAAGAGCTTTACAAACATTACCTAACTGATTCCTCACACTGTCATTTGCCACATTTTGTCATAAGGATACTGAGGTTTTCTGGCATAGCATTCTCAGACTGCCCACTGCCAATTACGCTGTAAGGCACGGGGGCCTCTTTCCCTCCCTGCCTCCCAGGCCCACTGACTCTTTTGTCCCTCACATGGGCATAAACGTGGCAGTTTTCTGGGGCTCCTGCCCCGTTCTTGGAAGGCAGCTTAGGCTGGCTCCGCTGCAGACCCTGGGCAATGGTTCCTTACGGTGCTTGTTTGCTCTGCTTTTCCTCTGGTAAGAGGCGTACACAGAGGTGGCCCACATCAGTAGCCTAAAAAACATGAAAGCTATGTTTGTAGTTCCCCAATCTGGCAAGCTGTTTCACCCCTCCAGGACTTTGTTCACTGCTCCCCCTGCCTGGAATGCCCTTTCTACCCTGTCTCCCGAAAATTTACTCTCTTTCGAGGTTTAACTCAAGTGTTTCCTTAATGAAAACTTTGTTGACATTCTCTCCTGCAACCCAGGTGAAAATGACTCCTTCTTTGCACTGGAGGCAACAGAGCAAATACATTCAGAGCATGGTCTCTGCAGTTTACTGCCTGAATGCACATGCCTACTCCATCACTCACTTTTGAACCTTGTGGAAGGTTGAATCTTGTGGAAGCTGAAGCTGTTGAATCCTGTGAAAGGTATTTAACGTCTTGTACCTCAGGTTCCTCATCTGTAAGATGGCTAATAATTGTATTTAAAGAGTTATCTGAGGACAGAGTTAATTTGTATAAAGCATTTAGAGCAGTTCCTGTTTATTACTATTATCTCTACTTTACAAATGAGGAAACCAAGATTCTGAGAAGGCAAGTAACTTGTCCAAGGCCATAACACAGATAGATGACAGAGCCAGCAATTGTCCAAAGGTGACGATACTCCATTGGACAGACAGGAATGCTGATGGCAGCTGGAATCGAGGACAATGAGATGATCAACTCTGTTCCTCAGTGTGAGCTGAGGGTCAGTCAGTCCAAGAATGGCATCAGGCTCCTCCTCCCTGGTGCTCCCTTGAATTCGGCTGGGGGGCCTCTTTTTCCTAGCTCCTGTCCGCAAAGGCTTGTATGTCTACCTTGAGGCTCCTGTCTCCTTCACCCCTGTAACCTAGATGAGATGAGTAGGCCACAGGGGTGAAGAAGACAGTACGAGGAAAAGGGAGGTGCAGAGGTAAAGTGCTATCATTTCAGGCCCAGGACAATTCTAGGAGTGGGTATTGTTTTTACTATTTTATGGAGGAAAACACTGAGGCGGAAACAAGTGAAGCAACTTTCCTAAAACTCCACAGCTAGTGAGTCCAGAGTTAAGATTCTAAACCAAGCCTCCTGGACTCTAGAGACTAAGTTCTGCATGTCAGATATCAGTTATCTTTTATAGGTTCAGAGGGGTTAGAGAACTTGTGTCAGATCACACAGCTAGTTGGTAGCGATATTAGAAATTATCTTGTACCAATGCTGTGAGCCACATCCCCAGAGGCCAGTGTACACATCAAGCATCACCTGAAGACTAGGAGGAGGGTTAAGTCTCACATATAGCCATACTATTTGTCCAGGCTTAAGGACAAAGAGACAGTATTATAGTTAATAAAATATAAATCCATTTAAAAGCCAATCAAATTCACTGTAGCTTTTTTCATTATGTACTTTCTTTATCACCATACACCTAAAATGTAAGTCCCACCAAGTGCTCAAGGGGCAAGGGAACGTCTGTGAAGTTTTCAGACATTACTAAGAGCTCCACGTACACTGCTTGCCTACCGCTCTAAGAGCTCTCCGAAACCACACTTAGGTGTGGCTCCTCAAGGTATTTTCCTGATCCTTAGCTACAAAGTCATCTTTCGTATGAAATAACTGTCCAAAGGTCATTAGCAGCAACAGGAGGCACGCTCGCCTCCAGGACCTGAGTTCCATGAACGTTAAGAACCAGTGCAACCTCCAGGCAAAGAGGACTCGAGTCTTGCGCTACAGGAGGAAGAAGTCCGGGAAGTGAGGTTCTGCCTTTCCTATACTGGCTTCCAGCTCCATGCCTGCACACCTGCCTAAGATGCATGATCTGGGGAAAAGAACACACCTACCTGGGTGCAAATCCTAGCTTTACCTCTTCCTGGCTATGTGCCCTTAGGCAAGTTACTTAACTCTCTAGGTCTATTTGTCTGGGAAATCTGGCAGGGGAATAGGCATCTGGACTCTGGAGCTTATTAGTCAAGCCCTATTTTCGGTGTGGGTCCAATCAATGCTTGTTGATCCCTAGTGTGTATCAGGCCCAGGGCTGAGCACTGGAAATAGAGATGGGTGGTATGTAGACCTCAAGTGGCTCAGTCTCACAGGAAACATATACATGTAAGCATATAATCACAAGAGCATGTGGAACACTCATTACAAAGTACTGAAGTCATACAAAGGAGGAGGTGATTAACTATGTCTACAAGAGGTGAGGGGACATCAGAGAAGGCTTCAATGAAGAGGGTTTTGAAGGATGAACAGGAGTTTTTCCAACACACTAAAAGGAGAAAGGCAATGTAAACAAAGGGAACGGAATAAGCAAAGAGAAGTGAAACAATCATGTATATTTGAAGAGCAGCAAGAAGTTTGAGATGGCTGGAATGTTAGAGGGAAAGGAGGTATGAAGATGGGGGTGCTATAATGACCTAGTTCATCCAGGGCCTTGAGTATCTTGCTCAAGAGAAAGAACGAGGCCATGGTCTTCCATACCTACCTTCTTGGCTATGGTGTTCTTCCTGTCAAAATGAGCATGCTGCAATCGCACCCTTTCCCAGGCCTTTGATTTAAGAGTTCCTCTCCTGGCCCTGACAGTAAGGCATTTCTGTCCCACAGATTATAACTCACTCTGGGCTATTATTCAGCTCCCCAGCCCTGGCCCTGCTGCAGTTAGTCCAAACATAATATCCTTCATGCATATATTATCTGTCTCCCTATTATCTGGAATCATTTCGGAATTAAATTTCAGTCCTGCAATATTGGCTTCAGGAGCGGCGCGCTTTATGGGCTAGTCAAAGGTTAGAATACCAATCAAAATAACAGTGCCGATGCAGCGAGACATTTTAATATTCCAAAACCCGGTAATTGTAAAAGGACATAATATTTTTTCCCTGATTACCCCAAAGGCAACACATGTTAACAAGGCGCGGGAAGGAGTGAAAGAAATTTCAGAGTTCAGACAGCTGTGAGACATATTTAAAGGAAAAGCCCAGGCAGGGTGCTACGCCATGGGGGCAGGAAGACGAGAAGAAAGGAGACATTCTCTCTAGCTCCAACTGCCCCGATTCCAAACGCAGCACTGTTCCCTTTGCTGCTTCTGGACTACATCCCAAGAGCTCATCCCAAGGGCAGGTGTTGCACCGGGGGTAAGGAAAAGAGAGAGAGCTCAGGACGTGGAGTCTTGAGGCCTGGAGTCTAGCTTCAACTCTACAGCTCAGTAGCCTCCAGCCCCCAGGACTGGCCCCTCCCAGGCCTTCCGGATCAAATCCAACAGCAAGCTTCCCTACTCGCCCTCTGCTTATCACATGCCTGTGCCCCCATCTCGCCCTCATTTATATGTGGTGCCTGTGTCTTGTTCTCTGTGCACATATTTCTTCCCCAAGACAGGTATAGGCTCTTATCTTCCTGGCCTCAGAGCTGGCTCCCACCAGGAGAGCAGCCTATAACTGCCTACTGCCCCACAGACAATGATCTGTACTTCAGATGATGCTAAAGAACTGGACCGCGGCCCCAGTCTGGTTCCTATAATGGCGTGGTCCTCCTCCCTCCAAAATAAAACAAAACAAACATCGTGCAGGGCTCCTAGATCTTCATGTCTCTCTTGGTTTTCAGTTTTGTTTCATTCTTGTTTATTTTCCAAATTAGCTTCTGAATGGCCCCAACTAAGGGGCTCTGCAGTCAGTCAGCACCATGCAGCTACCACTCTTAGAGTCCCAGCCTCTGTCAGGCTGCCTATCACTCATGCATCTTTATCCCCTCAACACTAAGAAGTGACCCGACCAACAGAGTTTCAGGTCCTTCCACTTCTGATGGCTTCCCAGCTAGCTTAGCTCACTCGTTGGAGCCTCCAATCTGCATCGTCTGGACCTGCTGACCTGCCTATGGCCCCCAGCAAAGAACTTCATTAAGGCCGAGAATTTATTCCTCCATAAGCCCTTAATTTATTACTGTGCTGATTGGGACTCTGAATGCTCCAAGGTCAGGAAAAGTCATACTCAATCATAGACACTAACCCTCCCTTCAGCAGTTTTTCCTGCTGTCCACTCCCAGGGGAGGGGGAGGCAGAAATGCTTCTTGGAGGGACCCAAGACAGTCTAGTCTCTTCTTCCTTACTCTGTCCCAGCTGGTCCCAGCTGCTCCCCTTTCAAGCACCCAGAAATTGCAGCAGGGCACAAATGGCAGAAGAAAAATGGAACAGCAGTCTTTATGCCCTGGTACAGGTGGGTCTGTTAAATTCTAGGTGACCCCCATCCCTACAGCTTCTGAGCATGACTGGCTGAGTCCCTTCTGCGAAGACTGACTCAGAATCCTACTTCGGCTGCATGCCTACTTCTCCAAAAGCCTATCTGAGCAGGTTCAGGCATCAGAGGGAATTCCAGGCCATTTGTGAGTGTATGTTCTTGCACTTGCCTGGTTTAGTCTGAACGTACATGAATTGTGTGTGTGTGTGAATAGCCATGCATTTGTACATACATTTATACCTATGTGTCCACGCATATGCATTTAGTATGTATATATTATGTGTGCATGTATATGAGGGCGGACCCCCCAAAATCCCCAGAATTTATTTATAAAATATTGTGTATTTATTCTCACATGCTTAAACTTCAGTCGCTTTCAAAGTGCCCTCATTTCATGCATACACCTTTCGAGACTTTTGTTTCTACTGTTCAAAACAGTTTTTGAACTCATGGATTTTGATGCCTTTCAGTGTTTCTGCCATTTTTTGTTGCAGCCCTTCCACATCGGCAAAACGTTTCCCTTTGAGGACTTTTTCCAACCAGGGAAACAAGTCACTTGGGGCAAGATTGGGTGAATAGGGAGGGTAGGGCACAGGTGCCATGCCATTTTTGGTCAAAAACTGCTGAACACTCAGAGCAGTGTGGGCAGGTGCACTCGTAAATCACCATCATGAAATGGGCAAACGCATTGAAAGAGTCTTCAAAAAAGGTTCACTAAAGCTGAACACAGTTTCTCACAACAATGCCAGCTGATATACCAATACAGATAGGTTCCTGGAATATTCACTTGGGGGGACTAGGGGGAAGCCTTTACTACAAGTGGTCCACCCACCAGAAGATAATTCCGGGTTTTCTGGGGTCCCCCCTCATATATCCATCTATCCTCACCTTATGGAGGTCTCATCTGACCTATCCATTTCTTGACCTCTTATTTACAATAATATTCTCCTCCACCCAATCTTAGCTACCCACTCCCATGAGCACACTTTGGGAGCTGCTCTATCTCTGAAATCACTAATTCAGATATCCTGCTGTCTAACCATAATCTCCTATCCTTCCATCTGGCATGCTTAACCACACCTCATATAAATGCTCCTCATCTCACTGGGACCTAGTTACGTTTTCCATTGGGCTGCATGCTGTCTTCTCTTTCCTCAATATCCAGCTTAGATCCCAGAGTCCATCTTGGCAACCACTGTTTGACAATATCTTCAGCTCCTTTGTTTCTTTCATCACACTTCATGAGACAATCTCCACCTTGGATGACTCCAAATGCCTGCCTTCTTCATGCCCACAGCCAGGCAGCTGAGCTCTGCTAAGTAAAAGTCATGCAGCTGAACAGAGCAGTCCTACTATGAATTAATGTCATCAGCCTCAACTGAACCCTCGGCACTGCCTAAAATCCCACTATACTTCTCAAGTCAGCTCACGCTTCCATTTACTAAAACGATAGCAATCCTTTTCCACTTTCTGCTAACCTTCCCATCCTTCCCCTGCTAGATATCAGCAAATGACTCCCCAGCCCCAGAGAAAAAGAAAAGCCAGCAGATGGAAACAACTTCAACTTGCCATCACCAAATCCACAAGCCTACCTGCATCTATGTACACCCATCTTCTTCTCCTTCCCCCCTCACAATGGAAGAGGGGGCCTCCCTCCTGAAGACAGCCAATTTCAAGAACCTAGTCTTTCCTCCCATCTCCTTTCACCTCCTATGTTTAGTACCCTTCAATAACTTCCCTTACTTTAAGGATAAAGATCAAAATCTAAAGTATGACCTACAAGCTCCCATGCCACTCTCCTCTCTTCCCCGCATCCACTATGCTTCAGGCAGTCATTCATTCAACAAATAATAATTAGTGATGGGGATAGAACAGTAAACAAAAGAGATAAAAATTCTTTGCTCTCATGGAACTTATATTCTAGTTCCAAGAAGCTGCCAGGCTTCGCCTCACCTCAAGGCCCTGCTACATGCTTAGCCAGCTCCTGCTCCTCCTTTAGATCTTAGCTTAGCCACCCTTCCTCAGGGAACCAGTCTCCGGTCCCACCGAACTGGATCTGGTCCCTTTACGAAACAATCCCACGGTTCTGAACTTTTTGGTGTTATGACACAACTAAAATTATTTAATATCTATTTTTTCTGTTACATCTCCAGGGCATAGCACGGAACCTGGAACACAGAAGGCACTCAAGCATGTCTGCTTATTGGTGAAGACGTGTATGTTTACCTACGTGTCTTTACACTTTACGAATGTTTGTATAAACACGTTCATGTCTGTATATTTCCTTATATTTCTGCAGGTGACTCTGTGAATATGTGTGTATACACGTATGCATGTATGGATACCTATAAACAATTTTGGGTATGCCCATTTGGGTATATGCATTCACCTGACTACACATGTGCATACTGATGTATATGTATGTGTGTATGCATGTGTGTGTATTCTTCTGGTCCCTCAGTGACAGCTCTGACCTCCTGGAGGGAGCTGGGAGCAGGGCCCCAAGTCCTCTCTAAACTGACAGTTCAATAAGAATATAAGATCATTCAATGACACTCCAAATGTCAGCAAACATTGGCTTGCTCCACTCTGCTACAGGGGAAGTAGGTGGAGGCGGGAGAGGTGGGTATCTGGTCACTGAAAGCTGCTCCTCCCTGATGCAACCCACACCATTTCTGGACAGGAGAGAGCAGCTGAAAGAAAGCATTTTGCCGCTTCTCAGATTAGAGGCCTTAGGAAATGGGGATGGTGAATTCAGTCCAAGTTGTTTACTTACTAGGCAGATCTAGGTGGTTAAACAGACCAGGACCATCCCCATTTTTTTCATAGGGCAAAACTCTGCAGGGGAGCTAAGAAGGAGAGGAGGAGGAAAGGAGGGAGGAACAGAGTAAGATCGAGGACTGGAGAGGACCATGTAGATAGCTGGAGTGTGGGTCACATATGTGGGAAAAAGGCACAGAGCAAGGCTTTTGGGTAACATTCCCACAACCCTGGCAATGATCTCTCTGCCTTGCTTTTACTGTTACCCTTTTTAAGGGAGCAGGAATCTTTGTGCAGCCTGCTCTAAGTCATGCAGTATAAAAGTCAGAAAGATCACCGGGCTCCTGGACCTCCAGGGCCTGGCAGCTTCCCGAATTTGAATGGCTGCTGGCAAGGACTGAAGCAAAGCTGAAATATTATGTGGCTGGAAGGCAGAAAGGAAGGGGTTAGAACTCCTGTTTTTCCTAGACCTGCTAAGTTTACCTCCCAAGAGGCAATCACAAGGCCAACTGGGAAGAGAGTACTGAGTTTCCCCTCGTGCCCATTCCCCCTCCATGTCGCAGCACAGTCGGGCAAAGAGCCAAGCTGAACAGGCTCAGGACAGCCCACCTTCACCCCCCAGCAGCACCAAGGAAGCCCTGATTGGCCATGTTACCACATGGGTCGGCTGCTTTTCTGCCTTTCTGCCAAGGAACCTAGAGGCAGGGAGCTATCCGTATACCAAAAAGCCTAGTGAACTACACAGAGCAATCGTTCACGGTCAGTGCCTGCCTTGCCTGGCCGGGCCTTCACACTGCATTTGCGGAAGCCAGCAGGCAGCCTCGGATGCACTCCGACAGCTGGCCAGGCTGTCTTCCAGGGGCGCAGGTCTAGCCACACCCACAGACGCAGCCCTGTTCAAGTCCCGCATGAGAGGGCCTCTAGGGAGCCAGCTCTCAAAGACTAGTCAGCCTGCCAGCAATCATTCACAAAGCACATACTCTGTACCCTGCCCTGGTCTGGCCACTGGGCACACAGAAACGAACTGGACTCCGTCTGTGTGCTCCAGGCAGACATGTCTGCAAGGAAGTACACACACGTGCGGACTCAATTTCAACACTCTAAGATCCAAAGTGTCAAGGAGCCTCAAGGCAAGAGACTGGCTGGCTAAGCTTCTCAGTAGAGGTGAAAACTGAGCTGAATCTTCAAGAAGATGAAATATGCCCAATGAAGATGACTGGGGGCACTGCAGAGAGAAGTAAGGTCAGAGGCCAAGGGTCAAAGGTAGCACAGAGCCTGGCTGGCCTCCTCAGCCAAAGATGGCAAGCAGTAAGTAGCTGTTGTTCGGGTACACAGAACATAGGAGAGGTGGGTAGGGGTCAAAGCACAAACAAACCAGAGTGCAGAGGACCTGCATACCATAAAAAGTAAAGGAGTTCACAAGTGTTACCTCAAGTAATGGCTGCCTAGAGACCTATGGAACAAAGTCCAAGTCATTCTCTCCCACGTTCCTTCACAAGCTCACTGAACTCCAGCTCCCCACACACCAAAAGCACGCTGTTCCCCCTGCCTAGAAAGCCTCTCCTCAGATCCATTTCTCACATCCCTTGAATATGCCCAGTTCAAGACCCAAATCCTTACAATCCTAGCACAACCCTCCAATAAGCTCTCCTCTCTGAGGTCCCCGGGAGCCACTCCTCTGACCCCTAGTGTGTTCTCCCTTCTCTGAGCTCCTTGGGAGTCACTGCTGACCAGTGACATAGGGTTCCTGAGGCTGCCCCAGAGCTTCTGCTCTTACATCAGAAGGATTTATGGGGGTGAGCCTCCCTAGTGGCCTGGGCCTCCTGGAGCAAGGGTCCCACTAGGGCAGGAATCCGGAGTGTCTACTCCTACTCCTCCTTTCTTCTGCTTACTCAGGAAGTGTAGCACATGGACAGTTTTCTGAGTGATTCTTTCTCTGCCACTGCCCACTTTCCTAACTACACGGGGTCCCTCCCAGCCTGCGGCCTCGGCCCATTCCCCAAGTACTTGGTGCCACATTAGCGCTCGGCTCCTCTCTCAGTCTCAGGGAAAAGCGGGCTGTAGTTTCCATGGCCCGTCTCCTGTGAGCGAGGTTCTGCTGTGGCCTGGCAGCACCAAAGCCGGCCTGCACCACCTCGCCCTCCCCACAAAGGGAGGCCGCAGGGCTAGTCAGGAGGGTCTGAGGCCACACTCGTGATCATATCAAAGGAGGCTACTTCCCCAGAGCCTCGGCTAGTACCATGTCTCTCCTAGAGGTAATGCAGCTCTGAACAAGAACCTGGAAAATCTCCTTAACTGGAACTTCTCTGCACATCTGGGTGACACCAAGTAGGGAGTGTCATACTCCATTCAGCAGCCTGGTCCCCAACCAGCTCCCCAGTCCCAGAAATGGCCATAACCTTCCAGTGCACATTAGCTAGGGAAGAGGAAAGAGGGATATTGAGAAAAGAGAAGGCCAAAAAGAAAAGGGGAGATGAGAACAACAAAAAGAAAAGAACAGAAATGAGAAAAGAAAGCAAAGGAAGGGAGATCTGAGGCACAGGAGAACCAGACGAAGCACCCAAGTGGGGCTCAGACACAGTACCTTTTTCAGATTAATCCACTGCTTGAAGTAATCTGCCACTGGCAAGCCCAAGTATTGGCACTGGCCTGGGAGCCTATAAGAAAGGGAAGAGAGAACAAGTTGTGCACACCTACGTCCCAGGTATGGAGTCTTAAGCTAGGACGTCCAACATAAAGACAAATAGACCTCAAAAGGCCAACCCATTAGCCATGGGTCCCACCCCTTCCAAGAAACGTACCCCACCTCCAGCACCCTGGACACTGGGCTCCAGATCCAGCCCTCAGGTCCAAATGTGAAAACCTGAAGACTATTCAAAACAGTATCAGCAGCTACTACTTTCTGATGGCCCACTGTATGCTAAGTATCTTACTTACACTTTCATACTATTCTTCAGAATGGTGCTGTGAGGTAGGTAGGTACTGTGGCCTACATTTCACAGATGAAAAAATGAGATTCACAGGATAACTAAGATCCCACAGCTAAAAACAAATGATAGTGCCAAGAACTGAACTCAGGTCTGTCTTACTCCAAAGCCTACGTTCTCTCCAGTGCACTAACTTGTTGTTTTGTTAGAGCAGAGGGGTAGAAATATAAGACAAGAGGAAACAGAGAAAGAGCACATGATTTAGAGGTAGCTGGGCAGGGACTTCCATTCCCATTTCAGTCTCTAGCAATAGGCTTTCTATAGATAGAAAAAAGGCCATGCAGAAGGATGAGAAGAGGTCAAAATTTAAGCCAAGAGTCTGTTCTTGTTTTTTCTTTAAGTTAGTATTTATAAACTGTCTCTTCTAGTTGATGATACCATTTTACCCACACAAATCCACTCACCCAAACATTTACTGATGTTTAATAAGAGCCAGGCACTTAGGACTCAAAAAGTAAGATGAGTCCTGCTCATAAGGGGTTCACAGTTTGTTCAGTGGAATGGACAATAAAAGTAGACAAATCAGCCTTAAGTTGGAGCACGGGGTACATGGAAGGATGAAGGAAGATACTAGAAATATCAGCTAGGGAAGATCATAGAGTTTTCTTGCTGAGAGAAGAGCTTAGCCACAGGCAATAGAGAGCCTTTGAAGAGTTGTGGTTTACAATGATTGTTCTAAGGAAAAAAAAATCCACTAAAAAAAGCTGGACAGTAACCAGGAGACTAGACAATAGTCATAGAGACAGTGAATGAGCAACAGATATCAGGGATGTAAAGGAGGACTGAAGTGGATGTGGGGCCCAGTGAGACAAAGCAGTAGGGCCCAGTTCAAAGGTTCATGCCTTGGCTAGCTTCACGCTACTCACTAAGACAGACAGAAAGAAGGAGAAAGGGCAGAGAGAGCATATTTGACACTAAGAGCAGTCCAATGTTTAGTCAACTGTATGACTGTTTTTAAATTTTCTACAGACAGTGTATCCTCTTTCTGCCCAAACCAGGGTAGACTGCTCCGACTGCCTCACCACTGGGAGAAGGCGGGTTTGGGAATGCAGTTTTAGCAGATGCCTGACACATGGTGAACACTCACATCCGCTGAGTGAGAGGTGCCCAGGAGACATTCAGCAGTGGGATGATACCTAAGAGGCAGTAGGATATCTAGTTTTAAAGAGAAGTATGAAGAAACAAAATGCTGAATCATTAATGTAATTTAAATAAAATTAAAGCCATGAGAATAGATTAAGATCGCCTGGGAAGAGTATGAAATGAGAGGAGCAGAGGGCCCACGTCTCATAAGTTTTACTGAGCTGAAACGAAACCAGGCCATCCCACACACGGGAACTCACGACTTCATGTAGCAGTCAGCTCTAATGTGGGACTCCTGTGATTCTTAAACCACCCTTCCTTAATACCAAACTATGAGTATTGCTGTATCCTTGTAACTTCCACCCCAAGGTATGTCTTTAAAACTACAGAGAATGAGACTTCCATCTCTTTCTTGCAGAATGCTCTGCAAGATCTGAGAGCCTAGGAAACTTCCCCCAGAGCACCGTTCGCCAAGTCACACACCCTCAGCCCCTTCAAGAATTCCACAGGAGACTGCTCTGTCTGTGGAGCAGCCCATTCTCTGTCTCAGTGCTTCACTTATAAACTCATTTTCACTTCAAACTTAAAAAAAAACAACAAGAAAAACAGTCTGCAGGACATAATGTACCATGAATCAGGACTCACCCATTCCACCCTCATTCCTAGAGGGCAGGACTCCTGGATCCTTTTCAGGGTATTGGTTATCCAAAGTCACACATGCTCTTTTGACCCCATTTCATATCACTTGTGGTCAACCTAAACTACAGTAAAGCAAGCTTCCCCTTTCTGGGTCCCTACATAGGGTGGGGCAAAAGTAGTTTACAGTTGTTTGTATGAAAAATAATAAAATAATTAATAAATAATCATACGAGAATAAACTCTGTTTCACATACTCACAACTATAAACCTACTTTTGCCCCACCCTGTATATAACTGATTTTTGAGCCTAAAATGCAGGTCATTAGTGTCAAATGCCATCGAGAGGTCAAGGAAGATGAGAGTTTGAGAAAAACCCTACGGATCTGGAGTCAATGGGCTGGTAAGAGTAGAAGGTAGCCTGCAACATGTTTAAGAGTAAGAGATAAGAAAGTGGAGACTACAAGTGCAGACTCCTTTTTTAGGAAGCTTGGCAATGAAAATCCAGTTGAGATGACTGATTCCATCCCAGAAAGTTTCAGGGCAGTTCAGCCTTCCCTCCATTACTCTTCAATTATTTGACAGACACTGATAAGAAGTTGATCCCCATGTGTCAAGCAGTATAGTTAGGATTTACTTTTGTAAGACCAGTGATATCTTACCTGAAGGGAAGGTTCTTCTCAAACATCCAGGTGGCACAGTGACATTAACCACAACCACTCAATTTCCTGGAAGGGTAATGGCTGAGGCCAAGATAATGAAGGTATCTAGGTAGGATGGGTCCATGTGGGAACCAAGGTCGAAGAATACACAGAAATTAGACAAGGTTTTGAAGGAAAAGGTAGCCTTAGGAGATACAGTGTGGTTGTCTAGGAAGCAGAACTGTAATGTCTGAATAATTTTCTTATTTCCTTCCATTTTTCTTTCATGTTCCCTGTCTTTAGTATTTGTTAAAATGCTTGCTGAGTTCAGCTATTTTTTAAAAATCACATTAAGGACTTTGAGTGAAGGGGGCCACCGGAAGCAGCGGAATGTATTGGGTCAGCCAAAAATTTCATTTGTTTTTTTCCCATAAGATGGCTCTAGTAGCACTCAGTTATCTTTAACTTCATTCAAAACAATTTTGTTAGACTGTATTGTGACAGCTGTCATATCAGTGTGCATTTAAAAAAAACTTATCAAAATTGGTGAATTTTTTGTAGCCATTTTAATACTGAAGATGAAAGAAAATAAGCGACATCTGTGGCATATTATGCTTTATTATTTCAAGAAAGTTAAAAACACAACTGAAACACCACAAAAGATTTGCGCAGTGTATGGAGAAGGTGCTGTGACTGATCGAACATGTCAAAAGTGGTTTATGAGGTTTCATGTTGGAGATTTCTCACTGGACGATGCTCCACAGTCAGGTGGACCCGTTGAAGTTGACAGTGACCAAATCGAGACATTAACTGAGAACAATCAACATTAGACCATGTGAGAGAGAGCCGACATACTCAAAATATCCAAATCAATAAAGTTATTGGTGAAAATGAAAAATGTGTCTTTTGTTTTACAGAAAAAAAAAAAGGAACTTTTTGGCCAACCCAATATAAAGGAACAGTTAGGGGGACTAGCCAGCAAAAGGCAGAGGTCCTGGGGCACCTATCATAGTCTCCTTTAGCCAATCCCAGCATCATGACTCTTTTAGTTGGCACAGACCAGGAATCTCATTGGTTATGGCTATCCCTGGGGAAGGAGGAGGCTCTCTGGCAAGATTTCAAATGCTGACATTTCTATCCAGGTAGCGAGTAAGGGTCTAGCTCAGTAGAATCCTGCCTGCTTCTGCTAGAGGTTGAACTATACCAGAGAAGCCACACTGAGGATAGACCCAGGGGTGTTCAACCTTTTGGCATCTCTGGGCCACACTGGAAGAAGAAGAGTTGTCTTGGGCTACACATTAAACAAACGCTAAAGAAAACTGATGAGCAAAAAAAAAAAGTTCTAAGTAAATTTACGATTTTGTGTTGGGCTGCACGCGGCCCGCAAGCTGCCAGTTAAACGCCCCTGGCAGACAGACTGTCAGGTTGGATACTTAGCCTCAGGTATGGCTCAGTTCCTGAGTGCTGTCTGTACCCCATGGCTGACTGACGTAGAGGGGAATGGGACATTCATTCTCACTCAGGGCTCCAGTCTCCTGCAGGTACACATGCAGTCTGTACACAGGCATTTGGTTGTTGAATCCTCTAGCCTGTGGTTGGTCCTAGCCCTACAACTTCAAGGCACACACAGTACAGATGTAGCAGGGCCCAGGCCCATTTTCACCGAAGACACAAAGCCAAACGCCACAACTTAAACTCTCAGATGCCTCATAGGAAGACAGCTACACATTTCTATGAGAGAACCCTTTCCCAGCTTAGAGCGCATCAAGAGAGTAACCTGTGAAGGTGGGTTCGTGTAGTCATTATCCCCCACACAGAAGATGTCACTGAGACAGAGAAGAAAAAGGACTTGCTTGAACAACAAGCCAGGGGCAGAACTAGAAATGGAATCTAAATCTTCTGACTACACAAGACATCAGTTAGGTAGATGCACTCAGAGCTCTTCACAGTCCCTAGGAAGACAAGGTCTAGGGCCACAGAGAAGTGGGTAACGCGGTGATCACTGCTCAAGGTCACGGGTGGGTCCAAGGTTCTTAGGATCCTACAGCTAAAAAGTCAGTGGGTACCAGTGGGTACATGGTTCCACCAATTTCCAAAGGAAAAGGGTAAAAGTCCCCCTGGCACAAAGGGTCTGAATGCTGTGATTTCCTACCAGATACTGATCCCAAGAAAAGGGCCACTGGCAGTGGGCCCTGGACTAGCCTGTGGGCATGAACGTGCAGGCAGGTTTATGGTGCCCAGGTCTCCATGCAGCTGGAATCACTGGGCACAAAACTCCTCAACTGCCCAAACATCATCTGGCCATACTTATTACTGCTGCCCAATGAAATTTTATGCACAGAGTCCACAGGTGTGATTTCCCCTTCTTTACGAGGGTCGGAATGACATCACTGATGGCCAATAGAAAAGAGCCAATTATGTCCAGGCCATAAAAAGGAATGGGATTTTTTCAACCAAATCAAAACTTCCTTCAGTTTCATGAATGCAAGGGGCCCCCTTTAAGGAAGGGCCCCCCAGTCCTGCCTGTGGACTCTAAACGGAGGGATACGATTGCTTTCCAAATACTGTGGGGTTTAGGGCCAGAGCTCTGCCTTTAGCGTTTAACATATGGCTTGCTCTTAGCACACTGGCCCCTTAGCGTCATCAAAACAGAACATCAAACCCTACCCTTAGACACCTGATGGGCTCCTCGCTACTCCACCGATGGGGAAGTCAGAAAAGATGGGATACTCCTTATGTTCCCTTGCTATCCTTTTAAGTAACTAAAACGCAGAGAACTCTCTCTGTTCAGGTGAAAAAAAAACAAAAACCCAGCATGGGAGGAACAGGGTTTTGAGAAACTGCCCCCCAACAAGTGTACAGCACAAAGCAAAAGGAGCCCGCCTTCCCCACCCACCCCTTATCCAGCCCCACCACCTGCAATCCAGCACTCGAGCTGGGTCCAGACAGCCCTGATGGCAAACAGGTGTGACTAGCTGGGCGCCAGCCAAGGCAGGGGACTAGCTCATTAAGGGAACGCCACCCGCGCTAATGGGTACGGGCAGGATGAAGCCATTGTGAGCAGGAGCTCAGCTTTGAAGATTAGGTCAAGCAGAGATGGGGGGCTCTGCTAGAACTGCTAGTCTTGAGTCAAGGAGGTCAGCAGCTTCCATGGAGGTCTGACAGACTGACAGACACCAACAGCTAGGACCAGCAGGAGAGCAGGCACCAGTGCTAGGAAAGGTCATGGGCACTATTCCTTCTGTGTTTTTCTCTCTTTAAGTCTTAGGGGCAACCCCAAATCAGGGAGATGCGTGCCACTCTCACTTTTAGCATACTCAAGCTTTTAAAGAGGAGGAGGTCAGCCAAATCTGGAGCCATATTTGACCCCTTTCGGCCTCTCTGAAAAGGTCGTGGGGCCCAGACCTTGGAGCGAAACAGGCTGTCAGTTCTGGTGTTCAAAAGCTGTAGGACATGCACATACTGCTCACCTGCCAGGGCAAACTATTTTGTCCCATTTGATATGCAGAAAAGGGGAAGTGGTGAGAGGCAAAGCAGAAGAGCAGGGAGAAAGGCCCTGTTTCCTTCAAGGTCACAGCTGGACCACCAAGGCAAGGAAGGCCTAGCCTGGGGAAGGAACTGGCCAGTAGATTCAGCCAGCCAGCCAGATGTAAACTTCCTCCAAGGGGACACATGAGGGGTGGCTAGGCTTGTTCCCTCGCAAGGCCTCTCCACTTGCTCATTTCAGTACAAATGTTCCCACGGGATGTTGCTGCTGGCTGTGTTGTACCTCAGAACTGCCACACGTCCTAAGCTTCTCCCCAGGTCCTGAAGCTGAGCCTCAGGAGAGGTTCCATTCCCACTGGCTCCCAGTCTGGAGTCCTATCTAGTCAGAGCCGCCACAGTCAGCAGGATGTGAAGCTGCATCCCTGCCCAGGCCTCACAGAGCTGGGGACCCAGCTCTTTGTCCCTCCTATTTCTGTTTCCCACCCAGAGGAGATAAACAGACCCGGGTGATAAACGGCCCGCCTTTCACGATCACTTTTCCTCAAGTTGAGGAGAGTAGCTGGTGATGGATGGGTTGGAATTTGGTTATCAGGAAGGGCTGTCAGCCAGAGGTGCCTATCTCCTCCCCCACTACACAGGGCATCATTACACTGTGGCATCGAGGTAAAATATGAGCAAGGGGAGGGAAGGGAGAAAGAGGGAAGGCTGGGCTTCCACACGAAGCAAATTGAGCAACAATGAGAGCAGGCACGAGGCTGGGACGTTAGTTATCTGCCCGTGACACCTTTTATCTCTGCACAAATTGGTCCTTCCTCCCCCACTGCAGCCTCTTATACAAACAGAGGCAGGCACAATGTGTCACCACTGCAACAGCGTAGCAATTTAACCCGAATTAGTGAGGGGGTCAAGCCAGGAAATAGGGGTTTCTCATTTCAACAGGTTCCTTAGTCTCTGCTCTGAACCAGCACATTGTAGGAGGAGGGTAGAGAGAAAGCAGACTCATAATTGAATTCACTCACTTGGCTGCTGCTGATGTATAAAAAATTAATGCTTGAGCCTCCTACTCATCAAAGTCAGTTAGTTTCCATCTCACCTGCAAGGTGGCACCATGGCAGAAGACATAGCCCGGGCCACGCTTGGTAGGCCGAGCACCCAGTGCTTTCAGCCAATGGAGGGTCAGCAAGAACAGGAAGCGAGAAAAAGAAACTGCCCATAGACAGTGGCCTCATGCCAGCAGCCCCATGCCAGCAACCCCTTCTAGAGGCCTATAGGACAGAGTGCAGGGCTGGAGATAAGAAAAGGGGGTTATAGGAAGTGATCACATTAAAGACAATCTTTGACAGTTCAAGAATACACTTGAGCCCTGGTTGGTGTGGCTCAGTGGACTGAGCGCCAGCCTGCGAACCAATGGGTCACTGGTTCAATTCCCAGTCAGGGCACATGCCTGGGTTGTGAGCCAGGTCCCCAGTAGGGGGTGTGTGAGAGGCAACCATACATTGATGTTTCTCTCCCTCTCTCTCCCTCCCTTCCCCCCTCTCTACAAATAAGTAAAATCTTAAAAACAACAACAACAACAACAAAAGAGTAGGGAGTAAAGGAGCCTGGTCTATTCCCCCATGACTTCCCCCACTGCAGAGCCTAGGGCTAGAAGGGCTCCTGATGGGGGGCAGGGTGGGGGAAGGAGACTGTAACCCTCATGCAGCACATGGCTCTGTCACACTAAAAAACAACTTGGTCAAGTGACCGTGTGTCTTTAGGCAAGTTATGTCACCTTCATGCCCTACTCTGTGAAGGTTAAAAGCCAGCCAAGGGAAACAGTGTATAAGTAAGTGCTCATAGAGGCGCTCTGGCTATAAGAAGGTCTGCTGAGACCAAACCTGCAATAACCTTTGAAGACGCTTCGAGGCCACCTGCATTGAGTAGACAGTGCCTTAGTCAGTGGAGAAAACTTAGTAGTGGGGAAACTACTGAGGGTGACAGCAAAAGAGGAAGTTCCAGAACCAACTCAACAGTTGCGAAAATGAATTCCAAGAAGCTTGGGGGTGAGAAAAGTTGTGGATGGAAGAGGCACCTTGGGACTCACTCTCCAAATACAAAGAATCAGCCAGCAAATATCGGGGAACAAAAACCAAGGCCCCAGTATAGACACAAAATGGTAGAACTTTCTATCTCCACTGCCACCATGTATTGGGTTGGCCAAAAAGTACATATGGTTTTTTCCCTAAAATAAAAGGCACATTTTTCATTTTCACCAATAACTTTATTGGTTTGGATATTTTAAGTATGTTGGCTATCTCTCACATGGTATCACGTTGATCTCAATTAATATCTTGATTTGATTGCTGCTAACATTAACTGGTCTACCCAACCATGGAGCATCATCCAGCGAGAAATCTCTAGCACAAAACTTCACAAACTACTTTTCTAAAATCATTTTTTTTATTGTTATGCTATTACAGTTGTCCCGGTTGTTCCCCCTATGCCCTCCTCCACCCATCCCACCCCCTGCTCGCACAGTTAATTCCCACGCTATCGACCATGTCTGTGGGTCATTCATGCATGTTCTTTGTCTAGTCCCTTCCCCTCCTTTCCCCCATGATCCCCCTCCCCTCTCCCCTCTGGTCACTTTGAGTCTGTTCCATGTTTCCATGCCTGTGGTTCTATTTTGTTCGTTAGTTTATTTTGCTCATTAGATTCCTCTTATAGGTGAGGTCATAGGGTATTTGTCTTTCACTGACTGGCTTACTTCACTCAGCATAACATTCTCCAGTTCCACCCCTGCTATTGCAAAAAGTAGGAGTTCCTTCTTTCTTTCTGCTGCATAGTATTCCACTGTGTAAATGTACCACAGTTTTTTAATCCACTCATTTACTGATGGGCACTTAGGCTGTTTCCAGCACTTGGCTGTTGTAAATAGTGCTGCTATGAACATAGGGGTGCATAAGTTCTTTTGAATTGGTGATTTGAGATTTTTAGGGTATATTCCACATTTGATCAGTCACAGCACCTTCTCCACACACTGCACAAATTGTTTTTTGCATTTCAGTTGCAATTAACCTTTCTTGAAATAATAAAGCATAATATGCCACAAATGTTGCTTATTTTCTTCCATCTTCAATATTAAAATGGCTACACAAAAATTTGCCAATTTTGATAAGTTTTTTAAAATGCATGCTGATAATAACAGCTGTTACAATACAATCTAACAAAATTGTTTCAAATGAAGTTACAAACAACTAAGCGCTACTAGAGTTATCTAATGGAAAAAACGAATGAGCTTTTTGGCCAACCCAATATTTACAGATATCACCAAGACCCAGGACCTGCAAGGGGTAGAGGTCAATCGAGCCTGATTTCCACACTCAGGTGGCTTCCAGGCCCACCCAGAAGATAACCACAGCATGAAATGTAATGATCACTCCTGAAGAGACTTCTGAGCAAGGGCTCTCATTTCTGGTGATGGCAGGACAAAGTTAGGGGGCACTTACAAGACCTTAGCTTGAACACACACACATATACACACATACACTCACACTGTCCATCCATTCTTCTCTGCCTGCCCACAGCCCTAGGAGAATGCATTGCCGACCTCTCAGCCCACTTTGCCCCACACTTGCCCCCATCCTCTGGGACGGCTGCAGGTTATGATTCCAACCACAGGCTTCAGAAAGATGATACACTTGCTGGAGCCTGCAAAGGGTCAGGAGAGAGTACTGTTTGAAATACCAGCATGACAGCTGGCTCCCTGTCTGTCTCTTTCTCCCCCACCCCCCTCCCCAAACTTGTCATGGTACAAGAAGTCTATAAGCAGCCCATCAGCTTTAAATATCAGTGTGTGTGAAGCAGCAGCACGAGAGCGAGGGAGCGGGAAGCAGACAGCGAGCGCCTCTGTCGCCACTGCCTGTCAGGGAACACTAATGAATTTCACCACTAGCAAGCTATGCTTCAGATGGGGGGGGCGGGTAGGGGGTGGGGAGTTTTCTAGGGAGAACTCTCACAGTATTAAAACATCTTTTTCCAAAGCCCTGTTAATAAATGTCACTGCAGAGGGTCTGCCACTAGGACTTCAAGGCAAGGGAGGGGTTGGGACAAACTCTGAAATCCTCTCAAACAGGAAGGGCCATGCAAGTGTGAGGCTGGAGGGAGCCAGCTGAGGCCCACAATTAAGAGGGCAACCACCATCACCCACACTCACTCGTAACGGCCTATGATGCTTGGCTGAGAGGACTAGGACAAGAGGGAAAGGCCTCGGGCAGGGAGAGATTACCAGCTGTGCCTTCATGGCCAGCCTTGCTACCTACCCCACTTCCCATCAGTTTTAGCCAGCTCACTTCACAGATGGGCGGGGACTCCAGACCATGCTTCCAGACCTAGGGAAGGCGGGGTGAGGAGACTCTGGCACCAGTCCCAACAGGAAGCTACTTTCCCTACAGATGTCAGGAGCCAGAGCTTATTATAATCTCCATTTTACAGATGAGGAAATGAAGGTTCAGAATAGTAATGAGACTTTCCCAAGATCCTACAACTAGTAAGTAGTAAAGCCAGGACACAAATCCATGTCTCTTAATTTTTAATAAAGGCCTTGTTCTTTTCTACAATACCATACAGCTCCGCTGAGGAGGGGCTGATCACCTCACTGTCTCCTATATGTCCCCTCCTGCCCTTCCCCTCCATTCCCTCCCACTGGTACACATACACCTCTGGTCTGGCATGGGCCACAGCTGTCATTGTAGCACAGAGCTGGGCTCCAGGCCAGGGTGAACCCAGACTGGCAAAGAAAGGCCTGGGAGTGAGCCAGGCCATCACCTGGGGGTCTCCACAGCTCAGAGGGCATGGTTGCAAGCATAAGCCTCCCCCTGGGTACCCTCTGCACAGCTCTGATCAGCAGTGTCTGATCTGGCAGCGACCTGCTATGCAGGGGGCAAATGACATTTAATTTCCTCTTGGTTTCCCTATGGTACAAACGAAAGGCCGTCACCTGCGTCTGGGTCTGGCGGCACAGCTGGAAGTGTTCCCAGACATGCCGCTCTGGAGAGTTCCCAAACAGAAACCAGAGCACAGGCGGGTGCGGAGGGACTCCCCATAGACCAGGTAGCCAGTCCTCCCTGAGAAAACCAACCTCAAATCCCCACTGCCAGGCAGTTGCCAGAAGCCTCCAAAAGGCACTGTATGTGTATATAGTGCCTCTTCGCCTACTGCTTTTTCACCCCTGGCCAACTCTCTCTACTCCCATTTCTCGCACAGGAAGCCCACAAAAATGACCACACGGAGCATACACTGCCACGAACACCCTACGGAACAATAAAACATGCACTTCCCCAGTGCCACAAATACCCCATGAAATCAAATAACTTCTATCTCCCCAGCCCGTCTCCAGTGAAACAGGACAAGCGCCTTTCTAGGGTCCTTCGCAGGGCCATTCTTCCAGGGAAAGGGCACAGTGCCCCACCTGTTGTGACTGCGGGAGGTGTTGGAGCTGCCACCAGGACCTGGCCAGAGCTCTCTTTTCCAGATGGAATGGCAGAGGTCCCAGCAGGCAGCAGGGAGTGGGGTAGGGGGAGGAGAGGGAGCAGGTGATGTGAGGTTTCCAGGGCACTTCGGTCAGTGTCTCAGCTGATGAGTTATTTATTCTGTTTTGGCCAGAAAATAGGAGCTGCTCTGCAGTTTGAGCTGTTTCCAAAATACCTCGCTCAACCCCTACTAGTCTCCACCTGGCCTGTGGCCATCTTGACCCTTTGCCTGGGCTGCCTTTGTATGGCCTACAATGCCCTCTGGAGGCGCCACAGAGAGGTACCCTGCAAGCACTCAGGATCTGGGATGCGGTCTGACCTCTGCTCCCATACACTCAAAGACACACCTGTTTCCGCTAAACCTCTGGCTGATCTCCTCTGCCCTGATCCCAGTTTCCCTGAATCCTTCAAGACACGTGGGCAGAATCACTTTTCTGGGTGGGTATTAGAACGGGTTAGTGGTTTTTAAATTGTACTCTATGAAGCTCTAGGGTTCTAGGAGGGATATCAAGCTATTTTGCGGACTGGGGGAAACAGAGAAAGAATGGGCTGGGCCTCGTTCTAGCTTCAGTCAGAACAGTTCGGCTTTTGTATATTTTGTAATATTGGGCTTTCTTTAATATTTTGTTTTTTTAAAAAGTTTACTGCTAAAAAAAGATACTACCTATTCAGCCTCTCTACTACACTCCTCTGGGTTCTCATAGTATTTGTTCTTTACCTTCTTCGTAGCATTCTCATAATCGACCTCACTCAGCCTGTGGTTGGTTATGCACACACTGCTCTTTCCATCCTGATCACACGGCGGTCCCGACAGTCCCCAGCGCAGCTCTTACTGGGCCCAGAGCAGCTCTCAACAGGGGCTAACTTTAGGCTACTGCTGAAATGCCAGTGCTGCCAGGACAGGCAGTGCCTAGCACCTCCATGGGCAGTTTCCGACAGCATTCCTTATAAGAAAAGAGCTGCGGTGTAGGGTGACTGACATTTACAAGAAGGCCCTAGTGAAGACGTGTGGCACATGCACTCTTAAATCAACAAATGGGGCATACCTGCTACCATCATCAATCATTTATATCGACCTCCAGCAGACCAAAGAGACTTTTGCATGTGGCCAATTTGGGGACAAAATACAGCATACTTCAATAGGAAATATCATTCATAAGGAGTTTCTAAGCCCTGAATGTGGGACCATGGGAACACAGGATAATGCTCCTCAGCTGAGTACAAAAGGGTCTGTCCCCCTATAGAGGAGCCAGTAGGATTAGAAATGGGTGAAGCCCTTGGCCCCATTAACCAAGCCCACTGCTTGGACCTCCTTCTCTGGCCAGCTTTAGGGAAGGCGCAAGGAGAAGGCAGGGTTCTGTGCTCCTCCTAGCTAAAGCCACTTGTTAATAGTCCCTAGATTCCCTTATCCCTGGGGAAAGGAAGGGAGCAATGAGCCCTTCACCCCCCCCACACACACACAAGCCTCCCAGCAGGGCCAGGGAGGACAGCCATTAGTGTGTGCCTCAGCAGACAATGGGGAGGAGAAGTCTCCAGAGCAAAGGACAACTGCAGCAATTAGAATGCAGGGAGGTTCAGAAGCTATTTAACTGGGTGACCCCTGAGGTCGCTGCATCTGACTCCCATCCCTGGATAAATATTGTATGAGAGGGGAGGGGGCGAGCGAGGGAGCCATCGGAGTGCTGCTCCTCCTTCCACTCCTTTCCCCACCCCACACGGCTGCCTCCAGCCATACATGCCAGGAACATTATTTACAGCCCTGACAGTCAGAGCAATCACTCTGCTAACCAAGAGGGAATGGACAAAGTCGACTTACCAAAAATTGACTATGGCAATTGAAGACGGAACCAGAGCTAGTGGGGGAAGGGAGATGAACCAACACTGGAAGGCAAGGCTTCTCCCACATTCTGGGTCCACTGAGACAAAATACTCTCTGTCACCCCCAAACCACTGGTAGGTAAAGCTGGTCCCAACTGGCAGAGAGGAAATCAGAAATGGGGTGTGCTTCTGCCTTACGGAGGCTCTGTAATGGAAAAATTCCTGGATCTTACCACAACCCAGATGTTCCTTAGTAAAGATGGGGGTCCTAGCTACCTTCTCAGAGGAAGTGGGACTAGCCACATGCCACTTATCCAGCTGGTCCCTTAGTTGACTCAGTGGGAAAAAGCAGGAAAGCCAGACATAGCAGAATAGGATCAGGGTGGGGGAAGAAAAGCGGAGTGTCTGAGTGCGGGCTGCGCCTCAGCCCCCACGCTGCCGCTCCTCCAGTCCTGCTCTAATGCACCCTGACATGCCTCTGAAGACAGAGAGCTGTTTGCAGTCAGCACCGTGATTTGTTAGTAATTATTTCCATGGTGTCACATTGCTGTCACTCTGTTAACAAAGAGACAGCCTGCCTCAGGCTCCCTGCAAGAAAGAATCGCAGAGAAAAAGGCCTGTCAGGCTCCCGGGATTCTCTGGGCTGGCTGGCTTTCTTCCCCAAACCAACATCCTTGCAGGCTTTGGAAAAAACAGTTTTACAGAACTAACAAGTTTGAGTCATGTCACCCTTTAGCCAGGGACACTGAGAGTCGATCCCACCCACTCACAGCCTCCATTGCTGAAGTCCTACAGAGCTGAGCCCTGGAGTTCACAGATCACTGAACCGTGGGCCACTGTGCCAACCGCAGCCTTGGAGCTCCCTGACCTTCACCTTCCAAGAACCCTGCTCTCCAACTCTTCTTCCTTCCTGGGGGGTGTTCACAGCCTCTCGTGTGCTCTTAGGACCTGACAAAAGAAACCTGTTTCAGACCACACTGAAGCAGTTGCCCCACTGGCACAGCTAGTGGTTAGGGAGAATGTGATGGCAGGGCACCTTCCGTGAATCTGCCAACCACAGTCCAGGACCAAAACTACTCAGGTGCCAATGTCCCAACAGCCTCCAGGTGCCTGCACATCTGCGAGGAGATCCCCAGTGAGCTGCCCTGTTGTTCCCAGTGCCTGGAATGGTGCGGCATCTGCACTCGAAGAACTAGCGCTTTGCTTTAGCACAAAGTAATGTCTCCATTATCCTGGCTGGGAATTAGAGGACAGATTGCCAAGCGCTGACAAAACAGAGGTCACTCACCTTACAGGCATGGAAAGTTGGAGATTAATTCTCTCCCCTCACACAGGGAATCAGACTCCTGGCTAGTGGAAGAGAAGCACCAATACTGAGAAACCCTTTCAATGCCAAGCAGCAGCAGCAGCAGCAGAAAAGGGAGACCAAAGCCCACAGGCCCTAGAGAGGCCTTGTCGAGGTAGCAAGAGCCAGTGCCAGCTAGCGCCTACAGAATCACACGGGACAGAGAAATGTGGATCAGTCTCTTCTGGCATCAGGGCCCAAAGGGAAAAGGGCAGTGTTAGCTGCGAGCACTGGAATGGAAACTGATGAAGGAAGAACGTTTTGGAAATTTGAGCTCTTTTTTCACTGCTATATCCTCAATACCTAGAACAGTGCAAGGCATATAATGGCTACTCAATAAACATCTACTGAAAAAATAAATAAATGGGTCAGTATGGCTCAAAGGTCACTTCCACAGGCCTGGGGTTAGCCCATCCTCTCTGTATCACAGAATTCAGAGAAGAGGGAGGCCAGTGTGGATTTCAGAAAAGACAAGAAAGAACATATGCCCAAAGGACTGAAATTAAGTTTTAAAAGTTGAGGGGGACTGGGATAAGCTGATAGACCTACAGAGATTCTCATATCAGGTTGAACATTCACATACCCATTCAACGAGTATGTATTAAAGGACTAAACAAGGTAGGTAGTCCAGCAAAAGGAGAATAAACTAGTATGGTAACACAACGGAATACTACACCGCAATAAAAAAGGTGAACTGATACATAGAATAGCATGGATGACTCTCCTGTATGTTATATTGAGCAAAGAAAGTCAGACACAAAAGAATACACATCTTGTATGGTTCCATTTATATGAATATCATGAACCAGCAAAACCAAGCAAAAGTGTTAGAAGTCAGAACAGTGGTTACCTGGCAGGGGGAGGGCATTACAGACTGGGAAGGGGCATGAGGAAACTCTCTGGGTTGATGGAAAAGCTTCTTTATCTTGATGTGGGTGGTGGTTACACAGGTGTGTATGTGTATAAAAATAGAGCGAGCTATACACTTCACATCTGTATACTTTTGCACCCCACTGTAATTATTACATACCTTAATTTCTAGAGAGACTTAAAAAATAGCTGGCTCTCAAGAGCCACACAAAGAGTTTAAAGAAAAAACACAAAAATATCTCGCCCAAAGGAAAAAAATTTCTAGGAGCAACAGTGCTCCCTCTCCTTGTGTTCAGGGCACACGCCCTTCAGCCTTCATTCTGTCTGCCAGAGGACAAAGGGCCCAAGCAAGTGGCCAGGGCCTCAAAAGATCTAAAACTGTTCAGATCACAAAAGAATGTAGCCCGGGTCCTAGGTGTCATGGCCTGGGCGGAGGACCCAGGCAGCCCCTATTCCATGCCAGTCGAGCCCTAGGGAAGCAGCGATGGGTCAGACGGGCAAGCCGTGACCCCAGCTGTTTCTGAGGCCCGCTGAAGCAGCCTGCCAAATTCTGTCACAGAGCACAGAGCCAGACTTCCAAAGACTGCTCTGAAGAGCCACAGACACAAGGCCAATCTGTCTTCTTGACAACCCGAGCAGAGACTAGCTGAGCTACTCCAACTCTGGGCTACCGCAAAGGCCTCAGTGCCTACAGCCCCCGCCCCCGCCAGCAAGGAGGAGGCGTTAAGACCCCCACAGATGGTCAAGGGGAGCTCCCTATGTAAGGCCATAACCTAGTCAGCAACACTTGCCTCAGGATCGGTTAAGCAGCAAAGAGTCATCCAGTCAGAAGCTGTACAGCAGATCAAAGCTGAGACCCCCACTGCCAAAACATCTCAAAGCCTGATTATTTACTACGCAAACACCTTTATCTTTTATTGGGATTTTAACGGAACAAAACTTCCATTCCAGGGGTTCTTATAATCACTAAAGTTCTTTTAGGCCCTCTGACACCTTCCCAGGGGATGAGATGTGGCTGCCACTGGAGTTCCACCCTTCGGCCTCAAAGTGCCTGGAGAGTGGAACACCAGCGGCTCTGTCTGCCAGGGAGACAGCAAGCATCTCCCCCAGGGCCCCTCTAGGTCCAAAGCCCTCCCACAGCAGGCCAACTCCCACAGGCTCAGGCTCTGAGTTCGAGTGGGAAGGGAGCACAGGTAGGGAACGGGGAGCCTGCTCGGCCTCCACAGAAACCTGCTCTTGCCCTGCGGGGCCATGGCAAATGGACAGTCCAGGCAAGCCCCCAATCAGGAGTCCCTTTATGCCAGTTCTAGGCCCCAAGACATGTGCAGGAGGGGGCTCTCCTGTGTTGGTGAGGATGCTGGCCCCAGAGGCATCCTGAGCTCTCGGGCGGAGGAGGGCACCCCTCACTCCTCCAAGCCCGCAAGCTCTCGGCCGAAAGAGCTGCCAGGCTAACAGCGCTACCCCACCGCCACCCCATCTGAGTGTGTGGCAGGCTGTACTGCACGACTGGCTTCAGGTGGCTCTTCTTTAATTAATGGCATCCCAGGCTCTGCAGGGAGCTTCACCCCACAATGAATGGCCCTCTCTCATTAGAGGCAGGCCTGCCATGATGTATTCAGGGTGAGGGCCAGGATTCATTTCCCTGTCTGTGGGTTGGGGACGGGAGGGAGGGGAGAGGCAGCAGGGACAGATTTATATCGAGTGACTTGGATTAGCTGCAGCTGAAACATGACCCCATCAACTCAAGCTGCCTTCTTGGGTCTAACCCGATGCACCTTTGCTGACGAGAGGGCTCTAGGGAAGCTGAAGGGAGGGCAGAAGGTCTGGTTCTTGTTCTCTCTGGGCTTTGGCTGCAGCTCAAAGGCCCAGAATTCCTATACAACCTGCAGAACTGCCCCCCCCCACCCCAATACGCACACTTGGTGTGTGTACTGGGATCCCGGCCTGACTAAGCCTCTTCATGGCCAGGAAGCTGACCTGTTGGCCTCAGAGCTACAGGGCTGCTAGAGGACTGAGGCTTTGACCATGGCTGTCAGCTGGCTCTCCTGCCCTCTGTAGAAAATACCCTCACTCCCTACCTCACAGAAGGAGTCCACAATGTGGTAATGCCCCCATATCTGTTGTCTGGACAGAACCCAAGTATGTTCTCACACAGTGCATCTTAGACCCCAAGCCACCCAGCACTAGGGGAAGGCAGGCATCAGTCAGACACAAGAACATACTGTCAGCCAGCATCTCACTAGGGTGACCCTCTGGGGTGGGGAGATTCTGGGCGGTACCACTCTCCTTTCCATCTCCTCCTGGTGCCACCTCACTAGGATCATGAGACTAAGTAAGGGAGCCAGGTGGGGTCTTACAGGCAAAAGGAAAACCTGGGCCTTCGGTTGTCCATGTTTCCATTGTACCTCTCACAGTCTCAGACGGAAGGCCACCTGCACTCTGCTGGTCATACGCGTGGCTCTAGGCCTAGGTAGGTTCAGGCTGGCAGCAAATAGCACGCAGTCCTACAAACTCCCCCTGCAAAGCCCGCTGAACTTGACGTTCAGTTTTACTTGTGCTTGGGAGAAAAATCATACCTCAGAGCCTGCCCTCTGTCTATCCTCAGCCCTCTTGGAATGCCCAATTCACTACGAGAGCTGGCGGGTGGACCTTGGTTGCCCCTGCCAACCAATCAGAAGGTTGCTTTGCAGGCCTGCTGTGTCCCTAGGAGGGCCAGGGCAGAATGCCTATCATCTGTGCACACACCCACTCCATGTCATCCACGCTTCTCCCGGGCCCTCGTGGGGGAGCATTCATATACCCTTCCTTCCCTACTCAGAAAGAGATGTAGCTCAGTTCCGCTTTGCTAAGCCCTATTTGGCAATGTGTCTAAACACATGCAAACTTAATTAGTTCAGGAGGAGAGCCCAAGCGCTTGCAGTGACAGATAAAAGTATTGGGAAATGAGACAAGTCAGGACTGCCAGGGAGTTCTTACTCAAGCCCCTTCCCCCAGCAGGTTGCTAATCAAAGGTGATACAGCTCAGTGCTGAGACCCTCTGGCACACCCATGGGCAAGGGGCAAGGCTCTCAAGGGCTTAGTAACATAATAAGATGCCCTGCATGCTTAGATGCCCACATGCTTTCAAATATACTGAGGGACAGAGGTGCCCAGAGCAATACTGGCAGTGGTTTCCCTAAAATAGATCTGAGGATTCATTCATTTGTAGCTCTGCAAGGAGGCTCTCAGACAGCCCCAAATCATCCCCCACCGCACCTCCTGGACAACTATGTCCCCAAATCAAAATGAATATAATAGTCTAGACCTCCACAGACACCAGACCAGGTTCCAGCAGCCAGGATGAGACTGGAGAGGGTGTTACGCAGAGTGTGACATAATCTGCTGCAATTAGGAAAATGGAATAAAAGAAGCAAGACTGGAGTCGAAAAAGACTAGTTAGAAGACTTCTGTAATAATCCACAAAGACTATTGCAACCTTAACGAGGGCAGTGGAAGTGGGGATGGAAAGACGGCAAGGACTCTGAGAAAGCTCTGGGAGGAAGACTCCACAGGATTTAGCTATTAACTGGTTATAGCTAGAGAATGGAATCAAGGATGATTCTCAGGTTTCCAACAGAGCTACTGAGTAGACGGTGCCAGTCGTTATCTGAGGGCATGTTGGACGTCTAGGATTGAGAGAAAGACAACCCCTGGGCTTTAAGGGGCCTATGGACATCTAGGTGGGGATGGAGAATAGGGAGCTGGATATGAAGGCTTGGAGTTCGGATGGCAGATGGGGCAGTGTCTTTTCTCTAGTGGGATCTCTGCTGCCATGTCAGTTCCCATTTTTCTGTTGCAGAAAAAGATTAGAAGACATTAGCATACAGAGGATAGCTGAAGCTATGGCGAAAGATGAGATCACTCTGATAAGTGTGAGTGTGTAGAATAAAAAAAAAAAAGACAGCTAGGGCAGAGATCAAAGAAATGCCCATAGTTAACAAACACAAAATTTAACAGAAAAGGAAAAAAGCATCTCTAAGACACTGTGAAGGGAAAGCTAGAGGAAAAGGAGACATAGAAAAGTAAAGATAGCCCTGGCTCGTGTAGCACAGCGGACTGAGCACCAGCTTGCAAACCAAAGGGTCACAGGTTTGATTCCCCAGTCAGGGCACATGTGTAGGTTGCGGGCCAAGCAACCACACATTGATGTTTCTCTCCCTCTCTTTCTCCCTCCCTTCCCCTCTGTCTAAAATAAAATAAAGAAAGAAAGAAAAGAAAAGATAAAGAGCATTTCAAGAAGGATGACGTGGTCAACTCTGTTGAATGATGACAAGAAGTCCCAGCCTTTCACCTATATCCTACACCCTCTCCCCACGCCCCCACCACACACAGGATAGTCACCACCCCACAGTTCTCTCCCAGGTGTGTGGTTCCATCGCTATGGGACTTCATTCCAGGTGACCAGAGCTCAATAGTCTTGGCCACTTGACCACAGTCCTGAGGGCATCCTCAGCAATCCCCGCTGAGAGCATGTCCCCCAAATAAAACTGGGTAAAGTAATCTGAGCAAGCATCCTTTGATCTCCAGGCTTCCTAAAACCAGAAGTGTTCCAGGCCCACATCTGCACAGCACCGACAGAGGTGTGCGGTCTGCACACTTCGTGAGGGAAGCAGCACAGCATTTATGTATTCAATCTCCAATGGGAGGGAAACACCGTTCAGAGCTGAAACGGAGCTAGAAGAGGGTCTTCGCAACAGAATCTGAGCAGGTCCTAGACCCTGCCTCATCAGAGCAGAGTCTGATTATCCTCATCCTCTCCACAGGTCCTTTTCCCAGGCTGCACTGAGGGTCAGGTTCCTCATGTCAGCTCTTCCCTACCCACTTCCGTTTCCAGCCCTACCCCTATCTTTCTGTCTTCCTGATCTGCCCCTCTCCTCAGACCCACAGGCCACTGCAGAAGACCCCAGCCTAGCTTCTCGGCCACTCTGTGCTGTTCAGCTGGTGAACCCAGATCTTCAAGCTACAGACTAAAATCTGAGTTCCTCAAGGGTGTCCCTGTGCAGGTGTCACCCCTCACTGAACCAGCCCTACCCTTTCGCCATGCCAAAAATGGAACCCCTTTACAGAAACATTCCTGCCTGGGTAAGAAGAGAAGAGAGAAAACTGGTGAAAGAACACTAAACCCCATGAGGAGCTTCAAGAAACACCAGGTAAGTCAAAGCAAAGGCAGGTCAGGTCGGGGATGCAAGCTGACCAAGGGCCAGTTCCAGAACCAGTATCGTATCTTAAACATGTTTAGAAAGAAAATTAAATCTGCACTTACTAAATTAAAACCCACCTAAGCAGGACCTGTGACTATAGCATCAAAGCCCACGTAAACCGGGAGTATCAACTCATCCAGCTTTGACAAAAGATGGACACAAAACGCCTTTGTCAGGATGGGAGCAGATCTCTTTTCCCCAGTAGGATTTCTGCTGCCACTTCAGTTCCCATTTCTCAGTGCTTCACTAATCAGGCCCTTTCCAACAAAAGTGCTGCAAAGCTGGCTGGGAGGGAGAGAGGAAGGACGGTGATGAGGAGCCATGGCTCTGGGAAACTAAAACGGGAAAGGAAAATATTTGCTGAATTCCTTAGACTTAGTTAAGTCTGAAAATGGACGTCAAAATAAAAAGTAAGTCACATACTAACAAGTTGTGGGTGTCAGTTTAACACCATCCTTGTCAGGCTCATCATCAGCCTTTACCAGGCGCATAAAAAGGTGATGGCTCTGACGAGAGCCATGTGACGAGAGGTTCCAGGAACATCGGTAAGCTTTGCGCTGTCACGCAGCACTACTTAGGTTTCCTCTCTGGCTGTTTTTATTTTGTTACACATTTAATTAAGAGCCTTCCCAACAGTTATGCAGAGCCCTGCTTCTCAAAGGCAGCCACTGAGCTCCCCTCCCCCACTCCCTGCCACCTGACATCTGCTTCCTCCCGTGTACTCTTTCAGAGCTCCGCTGGCTTTCCCAATCCAAACCCAAACCAACATCCAAAGTCTGCCCAACCCCATTTGTTGCTTTTGGAAGCTATGTGGTCTTGGAATTCAATTCTGTGTAGCTATGAGTCTTTACCAATTTGAGCCTCAGTTTTCGATTTTGTTTTGCTTTTTTCAGCTATAAAAGGGATACCACCTCCTACCAGAGAAGACAGGAGGACTGAATGACATATGGTATATGCTCATTTAAAATCTGGTTTCCTTTCATATATACTTGAATTCAACAACCCAATCCCTCCTTTTGATTCCATCTTGATTACATAATTTCTTGTGAAGATACAGAGCAGCCTTCTTAGTCACCAATATCTGCCAGGGCCCCCCATGCCAACAGCTGACTGGTGCTACAGGACAGAAGAGGTCAGAGACGCCCAGCTTAGGAGGACCAGCCCCAGAGCCCCCAACTTCATGCCCAGTAAAATTTCCACATGCACATACAGGATGGGGCAAAGTAGGTTTACAGTTATTCGTATGAAAAGTAACACAATAATTAATAAATAATTATACAAGAATAAACTCTGTATTTCATGTACTCACAACGTACATGAGTAGGTAAATCTACTTTTTGGCCTCACCCTGTGTATGTATGTACATGCCAGTCACAGTTAACACAAAAGATTCTGAAATGCGAGTGTTTGTCACATGAACGCACCGAAGACAGAAAACCACTAGAAGAGTGGGAGTCCTGGGAAGTTGTCTGGAGAAACCAGGCCTCTGGACTGAACCACATGAGCCGCTGGGTACCAGACTGTGCACCCTGCCCCACCCCAAACGGTTTCTCCTATTCTACAGAGCTCCACCTAAGTCCTTTCTCTGTTTCAAGTGCTCAAAGCTGCCTAGGATACCACAAACAAGAACAGCCTTCCTCCTCCTCACTTGCTCCTTGGAACTCTCCTCTGATTCATATCAGCCCAGCCTGTATAATCTCCCTGACAGATGAGTGTCACTTGGGAGTAGGGATCCTCTGGAGCTGTGTGTGTGCAGACCTGGAGGTGTGCGGTGTGTGCACGTGACCTAAGGGATATGGGAGATGACGTATGTAGGTGTTTATGTGAACTGGGCTTGTTCTTCCTCCTATCTCACCTAGAGAGTTGGTGTCCAATTGCAGGCCTGACACCTATCTGGCTGGGTGCATAACTTTGCCTCAATGCCCAGCATCCAAAAAGCAAAAAAAAAAAAAAAAAAAAAGACCTTGATGAGAAGATAATGCCTGATTTGGTAGGAAATATCACTCCAGAACCACCACTCCCAACTCCCCACCGACACCCTATCCCACGCTCGAAAGTGCACGTGTGCATGCGCGTGCACACACACACACACAGAATGCTTGCCGCCGCCTTCAGTCACAAAGAACATAGAGCTATCGATTCTATCAATCCTCAGCAAACAATGCCCCCACCACCTCCACCCCACTTTAGTTCCCTGGGGGCTGTCTGAAGCCAGGTATCCATGAGATAGACAAGAGGCAAAAGTGTCAGCCTAGCAGAGTAGCCAGTTTTGTCTCCCAGGGTCAGGAGACAAAGGAGAGAAAGCAATGGGGACAAAGGAGAAGAGCGGAGGCTGGTGACTTAGGCAACTTCCTAGAAGCAGCCTTCTTTCATCCCAGCGCTGGGCTCTCAGTTGTATCGTCAGGGCCTTGTATCACAGATAAGAGGATACCACAGTATAATGGTTAAGAGGAAGGACCCTGGAGCCAGATTGCCTGGATTTGAATCCTGGCTCCTTATGTTCTTCGGCAAGTTACTTAGCCTCTTTGTACCCTAATCTTCTCATCTATAAAAACAGAAATAGCCTTGCCTGGTGTGGCTCAGTGGATTGAGAGCTGGCCTGAGAGCCCAAGGGTTGCCAGTTTGATTCCCAGTCAGGATACATGACTGGGTTGCTGGTCACGTCCCCTGTGGGGGGCGCTCGAGAGGCAACCACACATTGATGTTTCCTTCTCTTTCTCCTTCCCTTCCCTCTCTCTAAAAATAAATAAATAAAATCTTAAAAGAAAAATAAAAACAGAAATAATAAGAGTACCTATGGTTATAAATGCACTTAGACTAATAAACACTATGCATCTGGCTAAAAAATAAGGACCCTCTTTTACCTCTTTCATTCCAGGGCACTGACATGTAGCCCTGCAACTGAGGGGCTGTCCTAAGCAGTGAGACTTGGCAATGGCACGAAGGTGCCAACCACAGCAGTCCCAGTAGACTCCTTGATCTATCCCTCCCTGCTCCAGAGGCAGAAGGCAGGGTTCCCCACCCTCCTCTTCTCCTGACAGTCCCCAAAATCCAGGTCCTCCCTGACCTAGCTGCCCTGTAGGCTTAGGCATTTAAGTCTGTGAAAGGCAAGAACTGGTCCCACAGATTCCAAGCTCTGCTAGCAAAGTAGCCCTTCTCATACTCACATGACTTTTAAGTCCCAGTCTCCACAGGTGACAAAAATTGACTTGACGTTTGGATCTAAGAGGCCTTCCTTCGCCATCCACTCATCGACCCTCTGAAAAGTACACAACAAGAACAGATGAGATTTTCTTTCTTTTTTTTTCCCTGAGTCTGTGAAGAGCCACAACAGTGAAGCACAGATAAGCTGCTTGTAATCAGAGCAGGAGAAAATTGTAATCTTACCCAGCCATGGGTCTGCTCTGGGCTCTTAGCCTTGGCTCAGAACTATGGAGGCACTTGCAGGACAATCCCTGCAAGAAGAGCTCACAAGCCCGAGTGTTACAGGGGAGGGAGCCCCTCCACGCCTCTGTTCCTGGCAGCCTGCCCCAGACAGGATAAGGACAGATCCCAATAAATCAGTCCGAATACCTTGGTCCTCAAAGGCACCGCCTAGCATAGACATAGGCTATCCTGGGCTTGAGAACAGGTTTGGTCCCCAAGCACGGACTCCAATCCACAGGTTCACTCATTCACTTACTCATTTTACCCTCCTACCAAATGTTTATTAACCAAACTTATGAATGGTTATTCCCCAAATGAAAATGAAGTTAATTTCCACCATAAGTCTAATAGAAAAAGCTCTTTGCTGGGTGGGAGCAAAGTTCATAACTGGCCCCAGACTTAATACTTCTCCTCTCTTGGTTGAGGGTTAAAATTCAACAGATTCTTTTGAAGGCTGAGCTCTATTCCTAGGAAGGGAGAGAAATTGCTCCTAAACACACTTTAAGTCTATTTCTCCCTTCATCTCTTTGATAGGTTTTATTATTTGCACTCACACTGGAAGTACAAATACTAAAATCAGTATATAATGACAGAATTATCATAAAGAATTCATGAAGCATCGCCTATTTTTCAGATGATCCCAGGCATGGGGTAGGAGTGCAGCAGATCACACCACTGCTCCACTCACACAGGAGGATTATTTTTAAAGGCTATATGACACAGTAGTTAGAAACGCAGGACTGAAAGTCAGACGCATCTGGGTTCTAACCTTGGCTCTTCAATATCCTGGCTGTGTCACTGATGGGAAGTCATTTAAAAGTCATTTAACTCCTCTGAACTTCAGCTTCCTTCATCTATAAAATGAGGTAGGATGACTAACCTTATATGTTGTTTTGAGAATTAAATGTAAATGTAATAATGTATTTAACTTCCTACCACGAAATAGTAGGCCGAGAAGGGGAGAGAAGCAGATCATCATAATACAACATAATAGATGCAGTGATAACGAAGTGACCAGAATGCTATAGGACCAAAATGAGGAAGTAGCCAGCTCTCCTATTTACAGGGAAAGGAGTCAGAAAGGCTTCGTAAAGAAGATAATTGAATTAGGGACTTGGTGGTTTGCTTGACAGGGCAGAACAGAGGAAAGAAAATCACAGGCAGAGGTACAGGCCCAATCATTTTGTATCTGAGAAGCAATTATCTGTTTAGTGTCTGCCTTCTCACCAGACTAGAAGCACCATGAGGGCAGGGACTCTTACCTGTCTTATTCACTGTGTTAACCTCTAACCTAGCCCAGTATCTTCTCAATAGATATCCTTGGACCGACTAAAATATGGGTAAGGCGTAATGTGACCACAGTCCACAGAGTATAGAAAGGAGGAACAGGAATTGATGCTGGGCACTAGGTTAGGCCAGACTCTGAAGGGCCTTGTGTGCCCAGCAGGTAATGGAGAGTCTATGGAAGTCTTGAAGTAAGATTGCTTCTGGCAGGTATACGTTGTTGGCTCCCTGGATATCTCAGAGCTCCTGGAAGTCTGGCCTGTGATAAAGCAGTCCATGAGTAGGGCCAAGGACCCTATCTAGTTCCGTGGCTACATCAGAGCTACTCCCCAGGGCCAGATTATGTAGACTCTCTTCATAATCAGCACGCCAGAGAATTCTCCTCAGCCCAAGAACCCCACCATAGCTAAATTCTAGACCCTCCACTGCTGAATGGTTTGTCTCCCCAGCCACTCTGGCCCAACCTTTTGCAGACACACACACACACACACACATCCTTTCCCCTAAGCCACATAAAGAAAATAAGGTAGGCCCTGGCTGGTGTGGCTCGGTTGGTTGGGCATCGTCCCACAAAGCAAAAGGTTGCCAATTCAGTTCTGGTCAGGGCATATGCCTGTGTTACATATTTGGCCCCCGGCAGGCGCAAAAGGCAACTGACCGTTATGTCTCTGTCATATCAATGCTTCTCTCCCTCTCTTTCTCCTTCCCTTCCCCTCTCTCTAAAAAATAAGTAAATAAAATCTTTTAAAAAAAAAAAGAAAAGGAAAGGAAAGAGAAAAAAGAAAAGGTAGACTTTACACAAAAAGAGGTAAGGCAAACCTGGAGATCCCTAAGTCACCTAATGCTCTGGGTCACTGGCCTTAAGACCCCAAGTAAGTGCCCCACATGCAAGGGGGGCTGGCTCCTGCACAGTAGTCCTGGAAAAGATGGGAGGATAGGATAGAACTGCCGGGAGGTAAAGCCCAGCAACACCAGACTTTCACCATGAGAAGTAATGAACATTCACTAGGGTCACTGGAAGCTTAGGGACTAGTCATTCATTCATGCAGCAGATATTCAGTGAGCACCTCTTACCATGAGCCTGTCAAGGACGTGCTACCACATTAGCAATCAGGCCTGTCCTTTCCCTTCCCTTTCTGCTTGCACGGATCAAGGGTTGGAGGAGCCACCAAGATAACCTCAATCTTCCGAGCCTGTCCCAAGCCTCTTGACCCTCCCCACCCCCCAGCTACTGAGGGTGCAGGGGAGCCCACCTGAGCCTACTTAGAACAAATGAGTCAGGTGGATAGATGGATGGGGTGGATTATGGATGGATAAATAGATGAGTGGGTGGAGGGGGGTAAATGTGTGGATAGTTATGTGAATAGGTTTTCAGGAGCCTGGAAAGTCTATCCATTGACCCTGTTTTGGGATAAGGGAATGACCACTGTTCACTCCTGTATCCCATTTCTCCCTGCTGGTTCTAATGGCTTCAGGCTAGACAAGGGAGTTGGGAGGGGATGGTCCAGCCAAATGAGCTAAATGGAGGAAAAAAATTTTTTTTTTAAAAAAGAACAAATGAGTCAGACAAACACCGAGCTGGCCACCTGGCTCAGGATCTTGGTTAGGACAAAAAGGTAGCTCTTTAGCCCTATCACCAACTCAGCTTGTCTCAGCTTGTCTTAATAAGACAAGGCAGAACCTGGTTGGGTCTCCTAATCTTGCCAGACTGCCCATTCAGGTCAATGCCAGAAATCTTCCCTCTTTCCCACAAAGTATGCTGAAGTGACAGAAAGAGCTTCCTGGGTAAGACTCAGGGTCCTCTAAGCATTCCTCTCCAGGGCCGACCTGGGGTGAGCAGGGGGATGCCTCCTGAAGACCACGTCTCCCCCCGCCCCAAACTGGCACAGCTCGGGGGAAAAACCTCATAGCCCTACGAGTTTTGTGCTCATTCAGAAGAAGTACCTTTCTATCAGGAGCCCACAGGCATTCCAGGGACAAGCTGCCTGTCTTACAGCCTCCCTCAGGAACCAGGCCCTATCTGGGGATGCTAGCTGTGACACAGGGAAGGATAGGTCCCTTCTTTCTCCTTGAGTCTGGTCCTTTGAGGAGTAGTCCATGCTGAGGAGGTATCTCAGTCATAACAGTGAATCTTCTGTCAAAAAAAGAGGGTCACTGGGGTTGGGACACATCTCAGAGCTCATCTTATCTTCTCCCAATTTATTTCAGGTACCTAATCCTGCCCCTGCCCAGACCCTGACTGGTTACAGAGCCTGGGCTTACACACTCTCAGGGACAGGAAGCACACTGTCCTACCGGGTGAGCCTAAACCCATCTCTTGGACCCTGGCTCCATCCAGAGGAGCCCCAGGAAATTCTATCTGCATTCCTATGGGACAAGCTGGCTTCACTAAATAAACAGCTCTTCCTCCCTCTCCCTGCCACCGCCCCCTTCCCCTAGGCTAACTACCTTCAATGCAGATGTGCCCTGCTCTTCCCTACGTACTCCGCTTTCTCCAGTGCTTTGACAGGGGCTGGGCTTAGGGTGTACTGGTCTTAAAGATAAATAAACTACCTAAGGAGATCCACAGGCTTTCTCTCCTCTCCCTGCACCCTGGAGAGGAGTGCGAGGGGGACCTTCTCCCTCTCTGAAAACCTCCAGGCAAAGGGGGCTGGGAGACAAGCTGAGACAGAGCACTGCCCTTCCTTGTTCCCTTAGGCTGGAGCACAAGAAGCTGCATCTTAACCTTTTCCAGCTCCCCGAGGAGAACAGCCTAGAAGTGTGGTCTCTGCCAAGGGTTCTAAAGCCTTTAATTTGATTTCCCTCACACAGGCAATTGTTGTAATTATTCTGATTAGGAATCATTACCCAGTACAGCCTCTGCACCCGACAGGCACAAGACAGGCACAATGCATCCAGCGGCAAGCTGCAGTGGGGCAGGCGGGCCCAGCCGCACCTCCTGGAGGAGCTGACCGCAAACAAAAGCCATCAATAGGGAGTTCTGGGTGAGTTAATGAAGTGCTCACATGCCACAAGAAGCCAACACTAAAGCTAAACAAAAACACCTCCAGTCCCCAGGGCCAGTCCCACAGTGCCACAGCTCAGCTCCCCTACTTCCCAAACTGCCCAGCGCAGGCTGCCCAGAACCAGCCAGCACAGGGCAGGGTGGGGGCCTTCCACCAGCCTCCTGGCAGCACTCGGACTTCTTGTCAGTAACCCTGACAGGAACAGCTGGAGATGACAGATCAATGGTTCAATACTCTCAACAGCATGTCACTGATGTGACAGCAAATGTTATTCTAATCAAGCCATAATCATAGTCAAATTACACAGCTACATTCTCAGGGAGGGAGGGAGAGAAAGGCAGCAGGAAGGGGTCAGAGGTTTGGAATTAAAGGTCACTCAACCTACCTCCAGCACTTGCTGCAGGCTTGGCTGACCATCCACCATGGCTTGAATAATCCCAGTGAGCTGAAAGGAAAGATAAAGAGCCAATGGATGGAAAACTCAAAGTTGGCCTGAATTCTTTCTTTTCTGTTTTTCTCCTACTGTAAAGAACTCTGATGTACACTGCTTTAGGCTGAGAACCTTACAGGAGCCTTGGGAATAACGTCAGAGGACACACTGTAAACTTCCTAACGACATTCTGCCCTGACATGGAGATATACATCTATGTGCTGATCACAGGGTATGTCTCATACCTGTTTCAGCTTTCATCTGTAAAAATAAAAATTAAAAAAATATTTTATGTGTCTTTTGTGTTCAGCAGGCTCCACAATGCCCCACAAATTAAAATTTAAAGTAAATTCACCTCCAAGCTTCACAGAGGCTCCTGTTGGACTCAGGGAACAATCACACAGGACAGGTACACTTGGTTTCCAGTCCACCCCTTCTCTGGGCCTCGATGCCCAGCACTTGCCCCTCTAACACCAGTGAAGGGCCGGGGAGCCCAACAGGCATCCACCCTTCCCTGCGTACGTGGGCCCTCAATACCAGCGAGCCAAGCAGGAAACAGGCACCTTTAACTGATGGGGAAACTCAGGCCAAAAAGCCTAACGTATAAACCTGGTCTAGAGAATTGCTGACTCATAGCCTATGCTCCACCCAGGTCAGGCTTAGGTTGACACAAGCTTGTTGCTTTGATTTGTTCAGAAGTGAAAATACCCCTTAAGCACAGTCTAGAACAGACTGCCTCCAGGATCTGAGGCAGGAGGTCCCATCCACAGAACTGGACCCAGCTGGAAATCACCATGCCCACCGTGCCCACAGCTACTTCCAGAGAGTAGCATCGAAGCCTTGCTTAGAAACTTCTATATTTTTTTTTCAAGTGTTCGGGGGACAGATTAAACTCCAATTAAACTATAATTACATTTAATGAATACCAAATACCCAACTCACAGAAACCGCTGGCACTAAGAGGGAAGGTTATTTTCCCATAGCAACTTACATGGAATGGTAATACACACCTTTTAGGGAAGAAATTTTCATTTTAAAAACGCTGAGTTCCTCTAGGTGGGTTTCTGTAGTTCATCAAGTCATTATTAGGTGGTATTTTAAGGAAGTGTAAGGACACAGCCACTCTATTTTATATTCCAGAAACTGTTTTTATATTAATCTGTATTTTAATTGGGTAACAGCTGCTGCCTACAGACTTCCCATGGTCTAAAAGGAAAATAAATTAGAAAGATTAACTACACTGTTGTTTCACAAGGCTTTAACCCACAGCATGCCCACCCGGCTGGCACCTTCACACCCTTTCCTTGCTTGGGAGACCAAAGAACTGCCCAGCAGAGGGAGGGCCTGAGCCAAAGAGAAGAAAGATGGTCTACTGAGGGCTGGAGAGGGGGTGGCAAGGGATGAGCCCCAGGTCAGCTGCTTTAATCTTGGAGTGCTAAGGTTCCTTTTATTTAGCCATCAACCATTCATAGAGAGCCAACAATGTGCTGGGCCCCATTACAGGAGCTAGGGAGCCAGCAGTGAAGAAAAACATGAAAACCTTTATTGAATCTGTATTCCTCTTGGCAGCCCTCTCCTGTGCCCAGCCCCGCTAGCACCCAGGGCCTGTACGCCTTCCAGAGCCACACGTTGAGCAGGCAGTTGCCCTGTGTTTTGTCTCAGATATACGGGGGCCTGAGTCCAGAGCAGACTTGTTACCCACTCCAGCTTCCATATCCAGATGACTGACTACCACCTATGTACCCACGGCTGCCCCTTCTGGCCCAGCTTCTCTCCTGCTTAGTTCTTCCAAGGCCAAGTCACATCCCCAAGCTTGGAGCTGGGCTTTGGGTCAGGACTATCCTGGAAAAGAGGGCTCACGGCCGTTCTTACTTCTTGGAAAGCTCCAGGGTCTGCATGCCCATCTCATATCTGGTCTGAGTTCCTGAGGCAAGGGTGGGGCTCCTCCTTCTCTGGCTCCCACCAAGGGTCACTCGGGTGAGCTGAATGCAGAAGGGCTTCCAGGCACAAAGGAAACCAACGGCACCCTTGCCGAGAACCCTCCCTCCTTGGAGATGGAACTTTGGTCAGCATCTGTGCACACCAGAAGCACCTGCTCTGGGACCTAGGAAAATCACTGATTTGGGAGAGAAAAATCACTCTACCAAAAGGGAAAATCAGGGGTGCTGCTCTGTAGGAGCTCTCACTACAGACTAGCCCTGCCTCTTCCCACACTGGGGTGGAGGTGGGGGTCGGGGTTCCAGAATCCTGGGGCTTTCTCAAACTCCTCTCCAGTGGTCAGTAATCCCAGGATCATTAGCCTGGGAGGAACCTAGTGAGTTCAGCTCCCGCTCTCTCCATGCTTCCCACATCACTTGCGGTCCAGCAAAACATGGCTTACAGCTGACTTCCTAAAGGACTTGAATTCAAGCCCTAGAGACACAGGGGCTTGAACTCTTGGTTCAACTAGAGGCCGCTTTCCAGGGGGAGGCCGCATTCCCCTGTATTAATTTCTCCAAGGATGGACTACTATCTTATCAGCTCTGCCAAGGCACTGGGTGAAGATGGGGTGAAATTAAGAAAGTCCCTATACCTGATACTAACAACCAGTAAGACACCTACCTGTAAGACTTATACCACAAGCTGTGAGGGAGAGAGAAAATTTAAAAAAATAAATACTGGAAAGTTCTACCTTAGGTATAACTTAAATCTTTCACGCTACAGTTTAAGCTCATTCCTACTTGGGTTAATATATATTTGTAAAAAGCTTTCACATCCTCACAATAAAGGTACTAGAGCAAAGCCAAGTATTATTAAGCTGAGAACCAGGGCTCACAGGCTAAACAGAGCTCAGAGACCTTAACCACTTAAAGCAGGAGAGGTGAGAGGAAGAATTAATGTGTGCTCTGTGGCTCCTTTCACTGAGGGATTACAGATTAACTCCCGCTTCTCTAGACTCGGAAACCACAAGGCGAGGGGCTTTTGACCCTGACTGATAACGTGGCTGGTTACTGAGATCCCCTACCCACACAATGGCTTTATCCAGGAACAAGCAGGCTTCATCATAAACACTAGCAACTATAGGAAGCAGCCCAGGACACTTGGTGCCAATAGCATGTCGGCATCCAGCACTTTCTCCTTTCACAGTTTATCTCCAACACAATCGTATTCTGACACCAAGACAGTTTGTTGATTACATAAGCACTTGTCTCTGGTGTGCAATCTGATAATCAGACCCACTCTTTCTGCTCAGACAAAGAGACCAATAAATCTCACCCTTTATAAGTACAGGTGCAAGAGAAAACCCTTTACTGGCATTTAGCAAAATGGGTATTTTTCTAGTTTTTTTTTCATGACAATGACAATGACAAAAAAGGCTGCCCATGGTCAGGGACTGTGTGGCAGTCCATCTGCTGGAGACAGAGATCTGATGAGTTGGAGCAGATTCTAAAGGCAGTAAAGAAAGGGCTTGGGAAGGAATGAAACACATCCCATCCTATCTCTGTCAGAACCATATCCCCAGGCCAACTATCAGCTGAAACTAAGAAAGGGCTTCAAGAAAGGCCAATAACATGTTCATTTCAAAAAGGCCAATAACATGTTCATTACACAGAATAGTAAGAATGTCTATATGTGGGCTACAAACTTATCCAGAGCAGAATCCCTTTTTCTGCTGCCAGCATGGAGCCTCTCTCTCTCCCCACTCCACACAAGCACAGGCTCATGTATGTACTCAGTGTCATGTGTGCACACATACACATGCTGGAGTTCTTAAGAACTTCTTGTGCATGAGAGAAAATTCTACCAGAGGAGCTGCTTAGGCACAACCAGGAGCTTTGAGGCTGATCCCTCTAGCTGGAAAGGCAGCTAATGCCAGGGAGGATGAGGTCTGGGAACAATAGAACAGCCCACATCCTGTGTCCATGTCTCTCTCTGCACAGCAGTTCCACAAGGTATGGAGGCAGGGCAATATTTACATGATCCAAGGTTTTCCAAAGAAGACTTTACTTGCTCAAAAGAGCAAATCAGCAGTATGGTTACTCTAGGGCCAAGTGTGGTTGAATAAGTCCTTGACAAGATTCATTCATTTAAGGAACACATATTAAGTGTTTGCTTGGTACCAGGCCCTAATGATGGGACACAGATGGATCAGATCTAGTTTCTGCCCTGAAGGAACTCACAGTTTAGTGGGGAGACGGATAAATAATTACAGTATAATGTACATGGTCAGTGTTATTTTGGGGTGAGCACAGCCCAGCCTTCCCTGGCTTCCCAGAGAAGGTGACCCTGAGCAGAGTCCTAGGGGACAAGCAGGGGCGGGGGGAGGAGAACGGCAGCATCATCCTGGTGAAGGACCATCGTGTGCAGAGGCAGATTGTAAGGGGGTGACCCTGAGATGAGGGAAGTGCGGGCAAGATGAAGCAGGGAGATGTGAGGCAGGGACTGGGTCAGGGAGAGTTTTGAGCTCTGAAGCCTGAGACAAAATGTCCCAGCTTGGGGAAGCTGGGACAGATTGTGCCACAGCTTTCCCTGGGTCTCCAACGACCGGAATGACCCAAGAGGAGACTGAGTGACTGCAGCACGGCCACACCTTCACTTTCATAACAAGGATTTTCCAACACCACCATTCCTACTAGAATCCAAATTATGTATGTAAGTCCTTGAGTGAAACTCTCTAGAAAAAAGCCACACAGTTTTCATCATCCTCCCATAATCCAACCCCCCTGCCCCCCCCAAAAAGGCAGCAGCAGCCCTACTCTAAAAAATATCCCCTTTCCCAACACTATTGAGCATCTACTCCTGCCCAGGCCGAGCTCCAGCAGCATTCTGTTCCATCCCGAAACAGGCAGCAACCCTGACAAATCTGGGTGTCCTGTCTATGCCTAGCAGCCTAGCTAGAGCTGAGTCCCCCAAGGGGAACTTACAGTGAGAAGGAGAAGGAAAGAGGACGCTACACTTTCAGGCCAGTGGAGGGCTCAGGTAACTGGCTGGCTTAAGGAAGGTTTTCCCTTCCCTTACCATCAGGAAGGGGATTTTCATCATCACTAAAAGGTTAATTTTTCAAAAGGGGCAAAGAGGACAGATTAGCACCCCCTGGTGGTATCGGTAATTCCCAGGGAAAGGAGGGAAAAAACAGTAGAACCCAAAGGAGGTAAGAAACTCGGTATCATTAGCTGGAACAACGAAAGACTTGAGAGACTAGACACTTTGGCAGGCGGAGGCCTGCAACGAAAGGCCCACCTGAGTCAGGCAGCAAACTCTGGCATCAAGCCCAGGAATGACCCTCGGGGCCTCATATCTGGGCTAAGTCAGCTGCAGAGGTCACTAAGCCCTCCCACCAGTGGCAGGCAGGCCCTTCCCCAGCCTCCTCCACACCAAGGACATTGTTCTGGGATAACTCAAGAACTTCTTTCCTCCTGTTTCATTCACAGGTTTAAAAAGAAAGAAAAAAAAAAAGTAGTCTGTAAACAAAGGTATGAAGTCTCCAATGTACCCCAGCCCCAAATTCTGAAAGAATTCTAGAAACACTCACGTTCCCATCCCCTCTGTTACTACATATTCTTGATCGCTCTTGGGATTTCACCATAGCCTGTGGCCACCACAGAGAATATAACATAACACATCGCAGGGGAAAGCAGTCACAGAAGGCTCTCCACACAGTCGCGAGAGTCGTGTTCTTCAGGGGCCTCTTCTCTGCCAGTGGCTTATGTGAGCCTCCAGCAAGCATCAAGATCTCAGGCAGTCCCAGTTTCGGGCTGTCAAATGGGGCCAAAGCAAGGTGGCCGAGTACAGTACCAGCCTAGGACAAGGGTGAGGACATTTTAGCCTTGGCCAGGCTATGCGCATACCCCACTTGGATTGCCCTTCTCTTTCCTTGGTGAGAGAGTGTGCCTCCCACAAACTCAGCCAATGTTTCGCACAGGGCCACTTTTCTCAAGGACCGAGAAACATCACCAGAAAGCTAAGGCCCGAACCTCTCCTTCTAAGAAGCTAAAACCTTCACCTGTTGCCAAGGAGCTCTAAGGAAAATGAAACTGAAAAGGATCTGAGCCCCAGAAGCACCATCCCGCTCGTAGACCCCAAGTGACCAGTCATCGGGAAGGGCAGGGATTGCAAGAAACGGAAAACGCTGGGGAAGCTGGGACAGATTGTGCCACTGCTTTCCCTGGGTCTCCAACGACCAGAACGACCCACGTGGAGTGGCAGGCTTTGTGAAGAGCCAACCGTGGGGCCCAATGCGCACCCACTTTAACTGCTGATAAGAACTAAATTTCACTAATCGGCCTGTATAGCAAAGACCCAAAAGCTCCTGCCCCAGAGCCCTTGCTGCCCAGCCCCGGGGCCCTTACCTCTGTGCAGAAGGGAGTAAGCTGGGGATGGACTACAGGCTGGACATACATGTGAAAGGTGGACTCGATCTCCATGGTCCGGCCATTTAGCTTCAGGATGGGGAACTCGATGATTTCCTGGAATGGTAAAGACAAAGAACAGAAAAAACTAAGTTTGTTTGTTTTTTCAAATCAACTATTTCAAATAGTAACTCTGAGACGCAAGAGTCAAGAATGGGGGAGTGTTTTGAACTCATTACCTCCTGCCAGGCCAAATCCAGGGCTGAGTGAGATGGTGCTAACTCTGTCCCAACCCTCTCACGGGGAATATTCTCACAGGTTCCAGGGACTAGACACACACCCCATCCCCATTGTCTAGAAAGGCGAAGTAAGAGAGTAGTACAACCTGCCCCAGTTTCCCCAAGTGGTTCTCTAGCAGAGGCTTGCTCACTCGAGTCCCTAAAAGTAGGCCCTTCCACCTAGCCCAGGTCCCTGCCCTGGAAGGGGCCTGGATCTCCAGCCATATAGACAACCAACCATCAGAACAATGCACAGCCTCCTATATGAAGTTTAAACAGGGCTGGTGAGTTTCTTCATTAGTTTTTAACCACCGCCCCCCCCAGAAAAGATACATAATGAATAAAGCCAAAGGGGATACTAAAGAGGAGAAAACTGAGTAAGAGTAATAGGAGCCCGTGCCTCGCACCTTTCTTTCAGGCAGTAAGTGCCCCCCCACCTCCCCCAGCCCAAATCGCTTAACCAGCCCTTCCCAGTCCACTGGAATGTAATGGAAGAGAAGGAGGAGGAGTGACAATTTGTTTGGTGTCTCTAAGATTAATTTGTCTCCGTTATTTAATAGAGATGCACAGCACCAAGGTCCTGGTGTGCAAACAGGCTTGCAGAAGGCTGGCTGTGCAGCGAGCCTCATACATCGCTCCCGGGAAGGGAGGAACGCACCAGAGGGGGGAGAGGGCAGGAGAGAGCACACATGCACCGGAGAGAAGAGGGAAAACGAGCTGAGAGAATAAAAAAAATTATTGCTTTTTAATATTCAAAAACAGTTTGCAAAATTTAATCAAAGCAGAGGAAAAGCTAACATTTTTACTACTTTGACATTTTTATTAGCGCTTTCATAAATTTTTAAAACATGAATGGAATTAGTTTACAACACACAAAAAAAACTGCCTGAAAACATCTGGAAGAGACAAATAGGAAATAATAAAAAAAATAAATAAAAGCAAAATCCTCTGAGTAAAATTAGCATGTGGAAAAGGCCGCCACTGCAGAGAGAGAGAGATAAAGGGGGCTCTGCCCAATCAACGGTCCCAGCAGTCAGTTCCAGTCACATCCCGATGTGGAGAGGACCATTCTGGAGAGGACCTTTCCAGTATCACTAAAATCAAGGCAAACTGGCTCTCTCCAGGGACAGCCTGGAGAAGCAACAGTGAAGCTGTTCCACAAGAAACAGGCACGTGGAAAGACAAGAGAAATAGTCCATCTCCTGTCATCCCCAGGCTGCTAGGTATCCTTCCTCCTAAACAGACCCACCACTACCAAACTCGCTTGATGCTAAAGCACCTATTTTTATCCAACACATCACAGCAGGACTGAAGACCAAATCAAGGCAATCGGGTTTCATGATGGGGAAATTCAAAGGTTCTGGTTGCCTGGTCTCCCTGGTGTGATCCTCAAAGGCGCGGAAGCTGACAGGAGCCCCCCAAAACATGAAGGGCAGAGAGGCTGCAAGGCTGAAGCCAAGGGGGGAAAAGAGAGGGCGCCCAGGCCGCTGCTTAGACTGGGTGATGCTTCTCCTCTCGGCATGTTCCCCAATTCCCTGAGCCTCTCATTGGCCACACAGAATACAAAACTGGCTAAGTGGAAGACAGTGTTGTGCTGAAAACAAAGTTAAGGTGTGCATACACAAAACACATATGGGTCCCCCTGAAAAATCACGTGCCCAAGACCTCCAAGAGCTAACTCTGACGTGGGGCTCATCTGAGTCAGGCTCATCAAACTCCTTAATTTTCAGATGCATACTTCATTTCCCACTAAGCAGAAAAAATACTTCCCAACAGAAAGAGCTCCATAGCCTGGTGAGTTTGGCTGCCCTGGTGTCTCAGGAAACAAATACAGCCAGCTCCTCACTAACAATGTTAGCTGGACCCACAATGAAATTTAACCTGTGACACAACTGTACTTTTCATTTAAACTTTCATTTCGAGAGAAGCAGTGTTTGGAGACCTGCAGTTTGTCCTGCTAATAAAGACAAGTGTTAGGACCTTTAAGGATGCCATTCATCTCTGGCTTTTATTAAATTCAATTTTCTTAAGCCCATGATACATTATGAAATTAGGAGTTGACATTCCTCTGGAAACAAAAATATCTATCAAACACAAATAGAAAAAAACTCTCTATTACCAAGAATTTATGACTTAAAGTTGATCTCTTTCCACTTTTTTACAAGCACATGGTTTGTTTTAGATATCTGAAATGTTATTATGGATCTAGAATTTCATTAGTATTTATTATAAAATAGTAAGCGCTTCAGCTCCTGCTCTGACCAGCACCGAGTCAGCATCCCCAGCAGATTCTCTGAAAACTCGGCCTGTGGGTTTCCCCACTGCAGCTCCATCTTCAAACTTTCCTGCTGCTGGCTTCCTCACCCCAGGGGAAATGGAGCCAATCTAAGTGCGCAAGTTCATTATCTCTCTCCCAGAGAGGAGGAACAAGCGAGCCTCAGCTCCACGAAAAACGAGGGGTAACTCCAAGAGGTTACCCCAAAGTTATAAGTTGATCGCATTAATTTCAAGAGCACATGAAGATGTGGTTAAGTGCCAGCTTCTAGGGGAAGGTGCTTTGATAATGAAACTTATTCCTGCTCCTTCTCCTTTTCCCTCCTTCAGTTTCATCATTTCCTTAGAATGATGAAAGAAGTTGTTTTGGGGTTTTTTTTAAGGAGTAGCTGAGTGTCTGCTTGTATAAAGGTAGTACCATGAAGGAAAGAACCACTTTGTATTTACCAGCCCTCTTTTCTTCCTCCATTAATATTTTCACAATTCCTTACACACATATGTCATTCGCATTCAATTAAACCACCTGTACATCTACTGTGTGCATGACAGCGTACAGGTGTTGGAGTGGGATTTAGAGTTAAGATGTAGTCTTGCTGTGGGGATGTCCACAGACTGGTGAACAGAAAAGATACATGAACAAATAATGAATGATGCACTATGATAAATATCTTAGTGGAGGAACATCCCAAGTGTTAGGCTTCTCAGTTTATAGTGTGCTTTGAAATATATTTTCTTATTTTACCCTTATTAATCCTGAAAGATAGGTCATATAATCACCACCATCATCATGAGGTCACAGGTCAATACTATTCACCAGGCAGGGGCTGCTGGGTGTGGACACAGATAAATACAATGAGATGTGGCTCCTCTCTGGGAGGTGCTCAGAGTCTGGGCAAGGGGAAGAGAGAGGCTGACCCCAACATCCTCGGAGACATGTGGAGAACGGAACCATTTAATTCCTTCCACCTACTCTTTACTATGTGTCAGACACTCAGCTAAATGCAATGATCTCATTGAACCCTCCTAACGACTCATGAGGTGGGAATCATTATTATTCCTATTTTACAAATATACTAAGGCCCCAAAAGAAGTTGTCATTTGCACAAGGTTATACTGCTAGTAAGGAACAGAGCTGGAACTCCAAATGGGGAAAATGAGACTTAAAGAAAGTAGGACCAGCAGGTTTCAAAATATGAAGAATCAAGAAAAAGCTGACTCTTCGTCTGAAAGGCTGTCTTTGGGGAGCTCAGTCTATCTCCTAGGAAGAACAGCTGCTCTCAAGTTACCAGAGCAGTACATGTGGACTATCCAGGCCGAAAGAGCTAGAGGATTGCTACTGAACAGCCTCCACTACGGCGGCAGTACCACAGATGGCGCTATGCTCTAAGCTCAGGGATGCCAGGAACCAGGAGCCTTCAGTTTGCATCTCTAGCACCCAGTTCCAATCTAGCATGCAGACAGGCTTCACGCTCTCAATTTTTGGTGAGTAAATATATGAAGGGGTTGATAAATGGCAAGATAGAAGCCAAGCACATGGTTCTAACCAATAACACTCTGTGTTGACAGAGCTCTCCACAGAACCAGAGAGGTGAAATGATCTACCTAAGGTGACAAAGATGGTGAGCCAGAATTCAAACCCAGACATGGAACGCTCCAAAGCACTTTCTACCAGGTCCCCTGCCTCTCATCTTTAAGTGGTTTCACATCCTCCCTCAACTGCTAAAAACCACCAATGTCCTAGTTTTCTGTTTGCACAGACCAGGGGTTTCCTGGAACACAGGACTTTTGGGGCTAAAATTGGGACAGTTGGTCACCCTAGACTATTCACAAGTTTCATGGACGGCTAAGTTGTCCAAGAGGAGAGCGAGCACCATAAACCCAAAAAGCTGACGGTGGATGGGAATTGGCCACAAATTGATAACTAACGACAAAGCCTTAGAATTTGGGTTTTTCAAAGTATCTATGTTTCTAAACTGATCGTATCTGCTGTATCCCTCAATAAAATGCCAGCAGCAATTTTTTGTCTTTTAAAGGGAGGAAAGACAGGTAAAAAGGAAGCATCAAGTAAATATTCTTTTACTTTTTTAAGTGAGCAGAGGTTTAAGTTGGAGCAAAGGTTCTAATTGCTCAACTAGGACCCCAAGATTTTCTTGATAAACTGAGAACAAAACTGCAGCAGCATTTCAAATGAAATTTCAAACCCATAATCAGTAGGTTACAAGAAATAAATGAATAGGTTGCTTACAGGGTATTCAAACTCCCTTCAACTGAAGTATTTGCAGTGATAAGGTTATATCTGAAGACAGAACAACAAAAGGACTCAAGCAGGAGGGACTTGGGTTAGACTTGGAATCTCCTGACTATGGGACAGAGGGTATAACAGTGTAGTGTTCTTACAGACCTTTTTTCCAAAGCACAGATTCCCCTTTGCCTGAGCTGATAGTTCCACAGTCCTCTCTGAAAGAAGGGAATGGGCAAATCATTTTTCATGGCTTACCCCTCTCAGTCTAGGAACTGGCATTCCCTCAGTTTACAGACAGTAACACCTAATCTATCCCCTCCCTGCATCCTCTGAAGAAAATTCCAAAATGTGTGTGGCCCTGCACAGAAAGGTTTGATAAAACCCAAAAGCAACATCAGACCACAAGGCAGAAAAAGTAATACTTGGCAAAAACATGGGATTTATCCATGTTTTTGGATAAAAGTCCCATAAATGGCAGGTCCTTTCTCCAAGGGATCAAGGAGCCTCCCGGCCACAGTGAAGAGGGGAAGTTGAGAGAGAGAAGTGAGGGCTGCACTGGCAACGAATGGGGCATGTTTGCTTAACAGTTTCTTCCTTGGGGGGAAAAAAAAGACATTTTATGCACAAGGAGCTTATTTCTTAAACAAACACTCGTGGTTTTGATTTACACCACAGCCTGCTCCTAAATAATTTATGGCGGGTTAAATTTATTGCCGAGCCCTGGCTGGCTGCAAATTCGAATTGCCAAATAATTAGATTTTAGGGCAAAGCTTATAAATTACCCGTCGATTTGTCCGGACTTGTTTGTCAGTTGCTTTGTGCTTCGGGTCATCTTTGGCATTTGGCTGTTTGGGTTTTAATTGCTGATTTACACTTTGACAGATGAGAGCTGATACTAGAAGTTTCAGGACAAGGAAGGGTAAAAAAAATTGGAGCTTTAAAGGGCTGATTTTTCACGTCCATGTCCCTCTTCACTCATCCCCACAGACTCCAAAGCAATTAAAATGTAGAAAAGAGGCTGAAAATGAATAGTGCTATTTTTTGTTGGGGGTGGGGACAGTGAATTATAATTTACGGATATCTGAATTCAAAAATATATAATATCAATAAACGAAGGAGACCAAATCCTCCTCCAGGGCTATGCATGGCTGTGTCTACCTCTATGTGCACATGACTCTGGATCAGACTCAGTTCAAATATTTTTAGACATTCAATTGTAATAACTTCAGATATCAGTGGCCTCTATGAAGCCAACCCTTCAGGGCAGCAAACAACCAAACGATTTCTTTGTAGCTATCTGTATATATATATTTGTCATGGGATTAATTGAAACAAATCTCAGGTTATGTGCAGGAGAAGCGCCCTGGAGGCAGCGCCAGGGAGGGCACGGAAGGGTGCCAAGTCCAACTTACCATTCCTCTGGAGGAAAAAAATCTCTCCGTATAGTGCCTGACTTGTCCACTATGTTGATGAAGGGCCTGCAGGCTCTCTCTATGCTCCCCAGGGAATTAGGGCCTGCCTCCCAGCCACCTCCTGCACTCCAACAGCTTACTATTAGGCTATGAGTCAGAATAATACTAGTAGTAGTAATTCTACTAATAGGAGCTGACACATATACCTGTTACATGCCACGCACTATCCTAAGCACTTCTATTTATCCTTCCAACAGCCCTATAAGGTTGGTACTATTGTTAACCCCATTTTGCCAATAAGGCAAGTGAGGCATAAAGAGTACCAGTGACTTGCCCAAGGCAAGCCATACTGCTAGTAAGTGGTGGAGACTAGGCTCAAATCCAGACAGTCTACTTCTGGAGTCCATGCCCTAAACCACTACGCTATATTGCTTCTCATTTGAACAAAGTGTGCCCAGCTCCCCTCACTGCTGAGTTCCAAATTCCACATTCCTGGACTCGGGCATATGCAGCCAAAGCCTGATCGGTTAATCACCCAACGAGGTGGGGAATAGTCATGCAACATTCTTGAGATCACAAGATGAATTGGAGGCTTGGTTAGATAAAGACCATTTTTCCCATCAATGTAAAAACTATACTAAAGATCCACTAGTTAGGGATGAAGAGGTGGGGGTAAGTAATAGGTGATCAAGACAGGACAGGCCCACTCAGGCAGGCAGAGAGAGGGTTCTGATCAGGCAACTTGGATGAGAACCCAGAGAGGCTGGCTGGGCTTCAGGAGGCCTTGTTCAGTAACCCCATCAACAGCTCCAGGGACTCCTGGTCTTGTCACAGAAGACTGCATCCCCATGAGGTGCTTCATAGATTCCCTGTTCTCTGTCCACACCTGATGCCCAGATGCCGGGACAGGGAAACGGTTGTGCTAACATGGCAACAGATTTTGAAAATCAATGACCAGTGAGCAAGCAAGACACACAGACTGACAACCTGCCCACAATGTGCTGAACACTTTCTCACACACTGGCTCATTTGACCCCATATTTCTGAAAGGCAGGCAGGAATTACTCCCCTATTCTATAGAGGAGAAAACTTAAGGTAGTCAGTGGTTCTCAACACATGCTCCCTCACAGGCAGCAACCCTTCAGCTGAGAACTTCATAGAAACACAAGTTCCTGGCCTCCATCCCAGACTTTCTGAATCAGAAACCCAGAGGGTGGGGCCAGCAATCTGTGTTTTAACAAGCCCTCCAGGTGATTCTGATGCTTGCTAAAGTTTGTGCAATATCCTAAAACACCAAGTTGGGGGCTCCTCACCAGCATCACCAACCATCATATGCTACAAGTCATGAACTTCCTTTACGGCCCACCCCTGCGTTGTTTCTCTAGTCATGTGAAAGTAGGCCTTATCACAATCGCAGGTTTCGTCCCAGTCATCAGTTCCTCAGTCCTCTGTCTCCAACTAACTACCAGTTCCTTTGAGTTGACCAGTTGGTCTTTCATTCAAATGCTGCTAGTGGTGGAAAAAGAACCCCTGAGCAATGCAGACGGTCCCTGGGTTCCATTTCCAACACTACAGTCTCAACCCATGGCTCTCAGTCTGCATCACACTTTCGGATGGCAAGGTTCCAGGCTTTCTAGCTAGCCAACATCCTATCTACCTAACCATCACTACCGACCTCCCGTAGGCCAATGGCCGAACAATTCATCAGACAGATCCTAGAGCAGGAATAACCACCTACATCACCACTGAGGAACTCACCTATAGCAGTTCTCCCTGATAGGGATCTTCAGCTCAGAGCATCCCACTTACAACAACCCTAGGTTCCCCACTCCACTCCTTACCAAATCTCTTAGTACTACTGACTCCCAGGAGCCCACTAGTATCCACAGGAGCTATGAGCTCAACAATACATTCACGCTTCCTAGTCTGGCTAAACAACTTAGACCGCAACCTCACTGTGGACTCTGCATGCTCTTTTGTTTCAGCAACTTCAGCATCTCCAAATAAGAGTCTCTGCCAGCATTTAGCCTTCAGACAAGACCTTGGCTAGAAGGGCCTCCCCAGGACTAGATAATGACCACAGCATATGTAACAGATCTGTCACACTGCCCACAGACCAAGGTCCCCCGTTACATACAGGGATAGGACCAAAACAGCAGCCCAACCCAAGGTACCTCTACTTCATGTTTAAAGCTTCCCTGTTGTCTGTCTTTCCCTCCAGAGTCTACTTGCCCCCTTTCTGATTCTCCCAGCACCTAACAAGGCTTTGCTCGTGGCAGCACTCAGTACACGCAAGCTGTTCTCTGCCTGTCCTAGCCTGCTTGCCCTTCTGCTGCAGACCTGCCAGCCTTGAGGGCTCATGTCAATCTGGAAACACTCCTATTTCAGGTTCTTAGGCTACAGCTCAATTTTCACAGCTGAAGTTCAAAACATCACACAAACGTATGACTGTGGGGGCTTTTTCAGTATTGTGAACCTAAGATAAGAGAATAAAATATAATCATCCCAATGGCATCTTAATTAAAATGATGCAGGATCCTTTCCCCCAAGAAGACACAGACAGAGAAAGCATTTGCTAACATCAGTTTCCTCATGTCAAACAACTGAGATCAGTCTACAACTGTAAGAAATGTAATCAATATAGGGGATTAAAAGAAAGACAGGATGGGGGGCAGGAAAAAAAATGAAGCCTGTGGGCTTAGCCTAACTACTCTGGATTTCACTTCCCCACTATCCCTTCCTGACCTTCTGGCTTTCTCTCGATGGCTGTGTACCCGTTGCTGCTGCTCAAAGTGGGGGCTCAACCCCACCCCCATGCCTTCTAGTCATCTCTGCTGTAGCAAATCTTCCCTTGTTACCCAGCCTCCTGACTCTTCATTAATCCTTCCTTCCCAAACGTGTATCTGTTTGAGGGGTATAAACCTCCCTGATCTATGGAAGGTGGGTCTTCCCAAGGGTTGCCTAGCAGATCCAGATCCAAATTGCCAGTACTTTTGGAGGTGAGGGTAGGGTGTCATATCATTCTCCAGCCCTTGGCTCTCTCCAGAAAGACAGAGCAGCCTAACCCAGCGCTGCCTTCAATGGCAGCCTGAGGTATCAGATGAGCCCTCCATGAGGATGCCTCAGGGCCTCAGCTTACATATTTCTACACTGATCTTCACCGTTTCTGCCCACACTTTATTGGCTAAAATTCTCTTAACCCTCTTCAAGCCTTTGTAATCTCACTCATAGCATCCCAATAAGACCTAGCTTAAATGTGAGAAATGCCACGTAACTGACACAGATAAACCTACTAAACAAATGGTGAAATATCTGCCAGGTTCAGAGTCTTCATCCTCTCTCTTCCTCATTTTCAATATTCCCACAAACAAGCGTGCAATTCAGTTCAGTTTGTTCAGACTTAGATCAGTTCCTCCTGGATAACTCTGGGCACCTTCTCCAACAGTTCTGAGAAGGCTCAGACCCACTTGGCCTTCTCCAGGCTCCTAAATTTCTCTTACCAGGAAACCTATGTGACCCTTCCCTAAACTGCAGGCAGGGTTGACTAATCCCCTCCTTTATGCCCCACTGTACCAAGCACTTACCTATGTGATAACAGATATACTGCTAAATGTTGTCTACTCTCTTTAAATATGAGCTCCTTGAGGGTAGGGACCATTTTCTACTTGTCTTTATATCCCCAGCATCTAACATGGAGCTTGAAGTTGCTATCCAAAGAATAAAAAGAAGCCTTTTCATTGCCTCTAAGGTGGTTACAATAAGGTCCTCCCCATTCCTTTGCCCACTTTGTTGGTTTTGTCATGTCCAACAAAAACCTTAAAAGGCAGCTCTGTGTCACCCTTAGTTTACAGTCCCTGATTTCATTCACCCTTTATCAATGGCCCTATTCTTCAGAGCTCTTCCCCACCACCAACCTTAGCCCAGTGTTTAACAAAATCAGCACTCCAACAGCTGTCTCAGCCTTGGGGAGGCCACCAGGATAATAAGTGGCTGGGAGGAGGGGGAGAATGCCTCCTGATTTGCACTAAATTATGTGATGATTTTGTTACCAGTGACCCAGTGTTCCCCAAGGAAAGTTCCTGGTCCCACCCTAGGCAACTCCATAGACTAACTACACACCATGACAACTTAAAGGTAAAGTGTAGAGATGCTGTCTGAATAGAGCAAATAAATCCACTTCGATCATGTAACACCACCATGCATTAGTTCTCTACTCCCCGAGGTGTGTATTTTGCTTCTACATTGCTATGTCTGCTCCAAATAAAGAAGGGCCCTTCGGCTTTCAGGTGAAGTAACAACGGAGCCAAGATGTGCACACAGCAAATGCTTGTTCCCTTTCAGGGAGCAGTAGTGAGGAGTCGCAGTGAGAATCAGGGGAGGGCCATCCCTATGAGGCACCACCAGGAAACAGCAGGTGGAGAGGGAGGAGGAAGCATCACATTTATGGAGGCAACAACAAAAAGGACAAAGGGGCTAGTGAGCTGCCCCATTCCCACCATCATCACTGGCCACCAATAATAGAGGAATTCTTTTATAGTGACCCTGAAAGAAGAGATATGTTAAAGCAGAGATATAACTAAAAAGAAAGGCAATAACTGGTCTGATGGGCAGGGGAAAAATTATTCCAGGAGTCGGGAGCCTGTGCAAGAACACTTACAGCTCACACAGTCATCATAACTCAGCCCCCTCAAGCATTTTGTGCTCTGCTTATGGTGTTAACTTTAATGTCTTAACATATAACACCATCCGCACTAACACAAAATACTACACACGCCAGATGAGGCTGAATTATAGTTGCTGTGGGGAGCATAACTTTGAATTTCCTGATTTTGGTGCATTTAATCTCAACCATAATGTTACATTAACGTCGGTTTTGCATTTCATTTCCCAGTTTAGAAGAATAGCGTCAGCGCCTTCGCCTGTCTGTACAGAAAAAAGTGCAGGCTGACTGGGGCCACAGCCAGACAGACCACAACCCAACAACGGGGCTCTCCAGCTAAAACCCTGGCCCAGCCCCTCCCATCTGGAGGAGCTGCAGCCAGGAGAAGTGAGTGGGGAGGCAGGGGTGGGTCCTTTTACTAGGAAACTGCCTTTCCATTCACTTGGTGTGTGCAGGAATCATGAGCAGAGAGGAGAAGCTGAATACAGAGCAAGAACAATATGTATGTATTGGGTGGGGGTTATGAAGTAGGGGGATTCTGCCTTTCAGCCTTGACTGGAGGTGAGGGGAATCAATAGAGTTTCATTTGTAGGGATCTTAACCAATTTCCTATAAAGTTTTCAAAAAATGTATCTCTCATAAAGTTTTCAAAAAAGTCTCTTTCACAAAGGACTAATAATGATGTGCCAGCTCCAAGTCATACTGAAAGTCTCCAAATGCCTCTCTTCTATATTATTCCTTCTCATGTCACCATCCGCTCTCCCCCACCTTACCCTCCCAAAATAACCCAGCATCTGGACAATTTTCTATAAAAAAAGAAACTCCTCTGCTCATAGTTCTAACTCAAAATGCAGATGGAGTCTCTTTAAGCTTTCCTAAAAAAAAAAAAACAAAAAAAAACAAAAAAAAAAAACCCCACCCTTGTGAACAAAGATCAAACACCAGAAAAACCCCAACCCCAAAAGTCATCTTTCTTCAAAGTTATAGGCACTCGAACACAGACAAGAAGGACAACAGTCAGCAGGGCTGCTACAGAGCAACGAGAAAGGCTATCCCCGGGAGCCGGGGTGGGGTGGCCACCGGAAACTCAGGAAGGGAGGGCAGGCCGCAGCCAGGGCTCCCAATCCTCCTATGTGGTGGCATATACTTCATTTTCCTCACTTACATTTGCTTTGGTCTTTTCTGAACATTGAGGTGTTGAGACAACTGCCCCCAGGTTAAAGATGCACAATTAAAGGTCCCACCAAAGGGTTCAGGCTGCTCCCGGGGCTTGGGGGCGTCAAGACCACCACCCTTCAAGGCACAACAAAATGAGCAACACGAACCTCTGCTAGCAGGATAAAGGAGCCACGATTCTCCCAAGCCATATAAAAACCTCCCTCCATACCAGGAAACAATTCCTAAAGCAAGGAAGGAATCATATTCCTCAAATTAAGAGTCTATAAAGCATTTTAAACCACCTAAATTAAAATTTAAGTGAAAAAAAATGTTTTCGAATGGCAAAACAGTCTTATATTCAACCAATACCTATTATGTTAATCTGAATCAAAACATGTAAAACAAAATGAGTGCAAAAAACAGAAGTGAAAGCTTATTACTGGCAAACCGACCATTCCAGTTCCACCTAGCTGAACAAAGTACAAAAATAAACAGCAAAAATGACTGACAAATGGAAAATATCACATTTTACCATGTTTGTAACCAATACTGCTACTTACCCAACTACGACAGAGCTTGCGCCTGTCAGTTTTTCATAGTGGCATTCCTTTAGGATAGTCCCAATAAGTTGATTCAGGGACTTTTGAAAACCAGAGGGAGATGAGAGAATGAACCCAACGCTAATTAAGCCTCCAGATAGGCCCTGGTTCAAAATTTGTTTCTGCCTCCTACGTAACTGAGAGGTACGACACGTGCCATAAGAATCGGAAGTGTACCATGCAGAGGCCTTAAGTATTGCAAGCTCCTGGGGGCCGGGCATGAGGGAGCTGGGATGGTTCTCATTCACAGTCCCAAGCCCGTTACGGGAGGCATACAGACCCGCCCACAGTCTCTCTGTCAAGCCATTCAGAGAGAGCACTAGGGAAGGCTGATCTAACTGACACACTATTTTCTAGTCTTTTTGCTGTCTCTTCAGAAGTTCATACTCACCCCAAATCTCAAACTTTCCTGATTCCGTTTAAATTCATTTCTTTTTGTCCTTATTAAAGTGAAGAGCAAGTTCTTAGCATATTCCTTGGAACAATTACTTCCCATACGATGAATTTATTTAGTCTGGATAAGAAATCAGTCACTAAAACCACATTCCATTTCTTTTCTTCCTAAGTCTATTTTTGTGCTTCTAATGATTTTTGTTCCTCTTATCCTGAGCTTTTCTAATTTCTCCACTGTCCTTGTTGACCAGATGACCAAAATAGCAGAGGGTCTAATGAGAACCTGAACCATGATGAGCTCAGTGGAAGGACGCTATACTATTTGGGACTGACAAGTTCTCCAGTCCATCTGCCAAACTTTCCCTGGATCCTTTCAGGATCTTGCTACCTGCAAACTTTAAGGAAGTTTTTTGTTTGTTTGTTTGTTTTTTAAGTGGAAGGGGATGGGGGAGCTTGTTGCCACTAACAATAAGTCTCAAGTCTCTCCTGAGCTACCCATCCCTTTCCCGAAACTGGTTCAATGGGTAGTCCAGCAGAGCTGCCTGGTCCCTAGTTCACTCTCCTACCTGTTGATCACAGCATTGTAGAGGCTTAATGAAGTAGAGCTGCATTACATTTATCACTTGCCCTAGATCCACTCAAATCCATCACTATGTCACAGCAAGAAGTTAGATTGATCTGACAGGATTTGCTCTTCTTCACAAACCCATGTAAGTTATTACTTAGTACCCTATGCTCTTCTAGCTGTTTGTTGATTGATTATCTGACGATCAGGTCAAGTATCTTCTCTGGAATCACAGTAAACTAACGGGTCTATAATTTCCAAGATCATTCGTATTCCCCTTATAAAGATAAGCAAGACAGCAAATGCTTCTTCCTGAGTTCTCTAAAGCAGCAGCTAATGCTTTGCTAATAATGAACCAGGGCAGCCAATTCCTTAAGTGCCCTTGGAATCACATCATCAGGGTTCATTGATTCCGCAGATAATCTTTAATCAGGCCAGATCCTAGTAAACAGCACGCAGCCCGACCTCAGCCTAAGTCTGAAAGACCTTGGTGCCTAAGTCTGGAAAGGAAGTCGACACAAGTGATTTAAACCTGTACTGCATTATGTCTTCAGCAGCGCAATAAATAAATAAAAAGAACAAAAAAATAAAAAGAACAATGACCTTGAAAGAGGGATGAACGGTGATACTGACAGACCAAACTAAGACAAGAATCAGGCTTCACCTTCAGCAACATTGGTAGGACCCTCTGTAGAACAAGAGAACGGAGCTACAAAATTATCTGAGCTCATGATCTAACTGAAAAGTTCAGAAGCAAACATATACAGGCATGTGCCAGGCGGCAGAAAGCAGGAAAGGCCATATAAGGGAGGTGCCAAGCAATCCTGAAATTCAGATTCTCATCAATACATCAATAGGGATGTGATGGATTTCAGACTCCGTATCAGTAAGGGAAATAATATGGTATATTAGGATATAAATCCCTGATTCCCAGCCTAAGAGAACCTACATACCCCAAATTCCTACTCACCACCCAAGCACACCCACCATAGAATCTCTTGTAACTCTGGGAGACGGAGGAGACCCTACTCCATGGGCTGGGAAAGTAAAGTGGCTCAGGTAGCTTCCAAGCCCTATTCCCTTTTATACAAAGTTCCTTGCCTTAGGCCATGCTGCTCAATCTGCTCCTGTCTTCCCAAGCCTTAATAGGCCTGACTCCAATGCCTCAAAGGCAGACCACTGCTTTAAAGGAGAACAGGAAAAAAAGAGGAGAAAGGGGAAGGAAAAGGGGTTGTGTCTGCTTTACAGGAAACAATCTACTATTCTAAAGAAAGAACATCTTCCTGGGGGGGAAAATCAGTCTTGAGAAATGAACCCAGTTTCTCTCTGAATGGACACTCCTCCCTGTCTCCCATGTGCCTGACGCCTTGGTCCTCTTTCCCCGCTTCCCTTTACTATGCCCAGATCGACGTATCTATGCACCCCAGAGTTACACACCTGATAACCCAGGCCCACAGGGAAGAGTCACAGTCCTAGAGCCAGGCATACCCAAGGTCCCCACACAGCAATGAACTGTCATATCAGTTCCCAATCATTCCTCCAAAGCAAATACCAAGTACTCCGGGATCACCTAGTATAGGTGCCCCTCTGCATAGGTAGGTGCCCTTCCTAGTAGCACTACCATAAAAGGCCTCTGGATACAGTTGGTGACTAAGAAAAAAAAAAAGCAAAAAAATTTTCCTTTCCAACAGACCAACAATGGTACTTGTTGAGGTTATCTAACACTGCATAACAAATCATCTCAAAATTTAGTGGCATAAGACATCAATAATCATTCATTATCTCTTAGTTTCTGTAAGCCAGGGATTCAGGAGTGGCTCAGTTGGCCAGTCTGGCTCAATGTCTCTTCTGCGGATGAAGTAAGATGTCCACTGGGACTGGAGTTATCTAAAGGCTTGACTGGGACTGGCGGATCTACTTCCAAGGTAGCACCAAGAAACGTGACTGGCAAGGTGGTACTGGCTTTTAGCTAAGAGCCTCAGTTCCTCATATACCTGTCCCTCTCCACATGGCTGTTTGAAAGTCCTCACAGCATGGTCTCTGTTTTTTTCCAGAACAAGTGACGCGAAAGAGCAAGTGGGCTGCAATGCTTTTTACTTAGCCTCAGAATGTCTCTTACACTGTATTGTATTGGTTATACAGGGCTAGCTCTGATTCAGTGCAGGAGGGGAATTACCAAGGACATGAGTCTCAAGAGGTAAGGATTGCTGGGGACTGCCTTGAAGGCTGATCACAATAGCAATAGCGGTATAAGAGGGAAGAAAAGGAGAGAGGAAGGGTGGGGCAAAAGGAAATATTCTGATTCCCAAAGGCTGAGGCCAGAGAGGACCAACATGCCCCATTCTCTCCAGAGATTTCTCAGGTCTGCCTTACCCTAGCATGCCTGAACCAAGGCCTGCTTCCTAGGCAGGAACTACGGATGAGTAGCTAAAATCCAGGAAGACATAACAAAGTGCCTCTGGGTCCCAGGAAGCAAGACTATCCTCCCTCCCTCCTTACCACCCCACCTTTTCTGAAGCAATGATGCAACAGTTACCTGAGGTTGAATCTGTGGCTTGTCGCACGTGGCCTCAAAGTCCAGCACTAAAAAGTAGTGATACCTCTGGGGAGGGAAGGACACCATTGCCGCCATGGATGCGCCAAAGCCGTGGGCCGCCAGCTTTCTGGTGGATATGGAGCAGAACTCCGGAACACCACAGGGAGAAAATAAGTGGGAGCCCAGCACTTTTCTTGCTCTTGAAAGTAAATATGAAGAAAATCGAGCTGCTCCAGTCTGCAAAGGTGCTAGCATTGAACATCCAGAAGCATCTAAAACTTAGGGGAGGAAAATTTAAAAACAAAACAAAACAAAACAAAAACAGAGAGCCTGGGTTACTCCCTTCCCACTGTGGCCCTGTTCCATCTAGTTTTCAGGGATAGTCACACAACATGAACCACTCCCCAGCTTGTTTCTGGGCCCCTTTTCTAAATCACAGTATTCATTACTGAAGTTCAGGACCCTAATACTGGCCCCTGCAGCATTATGACAGCTTGGGGTCTCCCAGATCCTTCTCAGATCAACAAGCAACACTGGCCTTCATCTTTAAATGGAGCCCTCAAGTCCAAAAGAGAAGAGAGAAAAATTCTGTGCTCGTTTCTTAGGTGGTGACGGTTAACATTAAAGGCTAAGGTTCTCAAAGTAACCTGAGGTGACCCAGTTGCACAATCAGTCCTGGGAGCTAAGTAGGCTCAGGCAGCCAAGACGCCCAACATTCTCTCCTCAGGTCCATTCTGAGCCATTTGCCCCTAGCTTTTCTGTCTGTGTCTTGACATCTCCACACACCATCCTCCCTTCTTCAATGTGAAAGCAAATACAGCCAATCACAGGGGAGCTTGCTCATGATATTCTGCTGATTCCCCAGCCCCCAAGCCAGTAAGTGGCACCCTGGGAGAACGATAGCGCCTGCAGAGCACAGCTGGCAACAGCCTTAGGCCTTCCCATTTGCTGCCTTCAGACTCACTCTCTACTAGAAGCCTTCAATGACTGCAGGACTTTTTTAAATAGGGAAGAAAAAGAGAAAACCCAGATGTGGCAGTAATGGGAGCATTACTAAAAGTCTAGTAAATTTCTGAGTGAACATGTGCAAAAAAAAAAAAAAAATCCAAATGACTTTTCAAGTTTTCCCTTTAAATTTTCAGAATGTCTGCTCCTTAGAGAGCTAACTAAATATAAAAATCAAAGCCTAAGTTTTAAATAACTCAAGTTTCCTTTAAAAAAAAAAAAAGGAACAAAGCAGAAATGTTGTGCTTTTCTCTCTTTTACACCAAATACTCAAATTCTCTCAAAATCAAACAAGAAATTTCACTGCCAGTACAGAAATGGCCATAGTTTATGCCTTCTCGAACCCCATTCTTACAGAATCAAAAGCTTGCCTCTGAAAGGCTGCAAATGGGCACTTGCTCCCTCATTTAGGGTAGCGGAGGAGAACAATCTGTGAAGTCCACAGCAAACTCAAAGGCAATGAGGTCATTACTACCAGAGTGCAAGTGGGACAATACCAAATATTACTTCTCATCCAGCCTCTCCCGACTCACTGAATGAGCTACAATAATTTGTCTGTGTGCTTACTAGGATACGTGTTAGTGTGCATTCTCAATTTCCCTATCCCCACAGTGATTCCATGTGGGTTCCGTAGACCTCAGACTGAAAAGTATTTTAAGTTCTTCATGGATCCTGCATAAGCACAGTGCTGGTTTTCAACACAGCTTCACACTCTCTCCAAAAATGCAGCCAAAACTCAGCCCAGGATAGAAAATGGTGGCTTGAGTTTCATTAGGGAATCCCTTGGAAAGGCGAATGGGTCAATATCACTTTGAAAGCTGGAATCCAAAATAACTCTTCACATCAAACATTCCTGAACAGTCCTGAAGCCTTGATGAGATGGGAGACACCGGTGCATTCAGACTATGCGTTCTAGTTTGGATCTAAAGTCCCTTGGGGCCTCAGAACACTTCTCTAACCCCTCGAAACCAGGCCGTGCATAAGGAATTCTTAAAAGTCTTAATGTTCTCCAACGTGTAAATATAGTGTATAAAGTGTATATATAGTCAATCAGAACCCATGTGCCAGATGCTACATGCAATTAGGTGTCATGATTAAGGGCTTCTAGGTTTGAATCCTGGCTTTACCAGTTATTTGCCATGGCGCCATGGGCGAGCTCTGTTCTTCATTAAATGACAGTAACAGTTCCTACTCCATAAGTGAGACTGAAATGAGCAGAAACACGTAAAGCACTAAGAGCAGTGTCTGGCACATAAGGGCTCAATGGGTATTAGCTTACTATTGGGAAAATCCAAGATGGCTGCAGAGTAGGTGGAAGCTACACTCACCTTCTCCCAGCCTCAAACTGGATTTACAAATTTATGGGTCAATATTAGCTTACTATTATTGACCTATAATTTGCTATCTTATTGGGCTATGCCCACCTAGGCAAACCTGGATCCCCCATACTTTGGACCTATAAATCCACTTAATGCAAAAGGCAACCTCAGAGATTAACATCAATGTCTCCTACATCCTAGAATGCTCTAGACCTCTCATACAGCATACTATATATGCACCATCCCCTTCGGTGGACTATAATACCGATGGTCAGAGGTCCTCTTGCCTGCAGGCCTTGCTTTTCTCACCTGATTTCACCCACATCAAATAGCTTCTCTGGTAGGAAGTATTGAGAGCAGACAACAGGAGACCAGGCCTCCATACGTCAGCAGTCACTGGGTTCTATACTTCCCTTACTTCTAAAAATCAAGTTCAACTCAAGCTAAGAAACAGGGGGCACCTCTTCCTCTTCCCACGCTGAAAAATTTAATCTAATGGCTTTAAAAGAAAGGTAGGTGTCAACAAAAGTTACAGTGGGGGTAGCATAAGGGTCTGGAGGCTAATATGAGAGCCCACGTAGGCGAGGAGGGCATGCATACAGATGCAGGAAGGTGGGATGTAGGACGTCAGAGCCCACGTGGGGTGTGGAGGGCATCCACAGGGCAGTGGTGAAGGGGTCTGATGTGGGGAGTCAGGGCAGGGTAAAAAAGGCACCCAAGACGGGGAATGAATGGTGACCACAATGGGAAATTACTTACATACAGAGGAATTAATTAAAGAAGGGCATATATTAAGGGACACGGAAACCAGCTTTCTCACTATTAGAGGATAGAATTAAAATATGGAAAAAGGAAAAAATCCGTGGTGTCAGATGAGAACTGAAGGTAACAGTGTGTGAACTCAGTTTCTGATATATAATACATAAAAATAAAACTAGATGCAATTGAGTATGGATACATTGCATGCACGCACACACACACAAATACATAAACACACGCATATAGATTTTCTAGCTGCCTGCTGAAGGGCCAGGGAGCAGCAACACTCCAACAGTAATGAGCACACACAGCCCCCAGTCACCCTCTAAATAACATTCTCCGGAGCTCTTTGGAGAAATGGCTGATTTCAGGGCTGTGGCAGGGAAAGGACAAGATGAGCCTGAAACATTTTGTGCCAGAAAGCAAGGAAATTCTCAATGATAAAAACGTTATCAAAAGGATGCGGAAGTCGGCTTGAAGGAGATCCCACTGGCAAATAAATAATGATGTTAGTAGATTATAATGTGTTGAATAAAAAGGAAATCCATGAGTCCATTAAGAAATAAATAAATAAAGAAGATTTAAGTTTGATAAGAGTTATTCACATAGTTTGAAAGTATCTCCACACAGAATGCTTATTATTACAGGGAGTAAGTTTACAATGGGGAAGCCTGGCAAACATCACCTTAATCCACTGAATAAAATGAACTTCATTAATAATGGGGTAAATCAAAATCATGCACCACGTGATAAGATGCAATGAGAAAAACAAAGCATAATTTCTGTGATATTCCTGTCAAAGATGTATAACCTAAATATAATCATTAGAAAATATCAGACAAACCCTAATTGAGGGTCACCTATAATCTTCAAAAGTATCAAGGTCATGAAGGTCAAAGAAAGTCTAAAGGAAATTAGAGAGACTTGATAACTAAATGCAATGCACAATTCTGAACTGGATCATTTTGCTACAAAGAACATTATGGGACAACTGGCAAAATCTGAATGGGGTTTGACGATTAGATGGAGGTAATGTTATCAAAATTTACTAGTTTTAATGGTTGCATTTGGTTAGGTAGGAAAATGTCCTTGTGTGCAGGAAATACATGAAAAGTGTTCAGGGTGATGGGGCGTTAGGTTGGCAACATAACTCTCAAATGGTTCAAAAATTTTTCTTTGTATTGAACTTCCAACTCTTATGTAAATTTGGACTATTTCAAACTTTTTAAACATTATCTTTTAATCCACATGCAATGTGGCTTAAAAAAAGAAAAAAGAACCCTGGCCAGTGTGGCTCAGTTGGTTGGAGCATCATCCCATAACTGAAAGGTTGATGGTTTGATTCCCGGTCAGGGAACATAACTATGTTGCAGGTTTGATCCCTGGTCTGGGTGCGAAAGATCCCCAGTCCAGGTGCTTAACGATCACCCATCCAGGCACTCCCTGGTCCAGGTGCTATGGGAGGCAACCAATTGATGCTTTTCTCTCACGTCGATGTTGGTCTTTCTCCCTTCCTCTCTCTCTAAAAGCAAAGAAAGAAAAATGAAGGAAGGAAGGGAGGGAGAGGAAAGGAAAGGAAAAAGAAAAAAGAAACTGAGAGGTATGTGAGGGAGAATGTAGGCTGCATGCTCCCTTCTGGCAGGGAGGCTGGTGAGTTTTCAACTAAGAGCCCCCAGCTGGGGCAGGAGGCCCCTCATGCCATCATTAGGGCCTTCTCAGGAAACACCCCTGCCCTCAGTGCAGTGGAGCGTCACCTGCCCTTGTTACCTCTGACATCTTAGGGATTTCTCTTTTCTACTGACGTCTTTATACTTTAGTCACAAGTTTGCAGAATATAGGTATAGAACTTATATTACCAACTGGCGCTTTTGGTATCTAGTTGAGGGACAGGACACAAAAGAAAGAGTTTATATTCCGTGCATTTCTGCAAAAAATCTTTCATCAGAGACCAAGACTTATAAACATTTATTCTTAGATACTCTTTTCTTTCTCCTAGTAAATTAATGGTAGTAAGTAGTCAATGGCAAGGAAGAAAATGGATGATTCTCTCCTCAAAGCGAAGGGACCAGCCCCCCAGGGACAGTAGAGGGGTAAACAGGGACTGCCACGGGGCCAGCCTGATTTGGAGAAACAGGCCTGAGCCACAGCCCCTGGAGGATGGCCTCTGTGCAGAGTATTTACACAACAGACACCAATGGCTCCTCTGCAGCCATTACTGTCGGTCAGGTAAATAACGCATGTGCCAAAACACACATTTAATGAGGGAAATAATATGCCTTTATAAAAAGCCTCAATCTGTATTTACCTGAGAGACCAGAGAAGCACCAAATCACCAGATTAGTGGAACCACAGAGGAGTCATTCTGGTGTCTTGGGTAAATAGACATTTTATAGCCTTCCATTACTGGAGAGGGGAAGGGAGGGCGAAGGGAAGGGGGGCCATCCTTTAATATCCACATACACAGGCCAGGGGAGCATGGGGGATGGCAAAGCGAGAAGCCCAGCATGAAATATGGGATCTGCGATCTACTCCCACCCCATCTCACCAACCACATATACCTGGAATCTGGAGGAGAGGGGAGAACATGGGTTTGTACATCCCTGGATTCAATCCACTCCATCAAAAGCCAGACTGGGAGGCAGGGGATTCCAGAGACTCTCCACAGCACTAGAGGCGCATTCTGAGTGCAGCTGACTAGAAACAGCTGGGTCAGCCGCAGCTTCCCCAGTTCCCAGTCCTGGAGCCAGTCCCTGTCCTTACCTGACCTGCAGTTCCACAACTGCTCGGGCACCTGAGTCACAGACGCATCAACAGAGAATACAGTAACACCTGTCTGGAACTCACTCGATCACAGGCTCTATCTTAGGCAACTAAAAGAGCCTGGAGAAAATATAAATAAACTGCATGTCTTCAAAAGTCATCATCTACCATCTAATGAAGGCCTCCTTACTGCCAGAGCACTTCCTATGAAAATCAGACTGCCAAAGGTGAAAGAAAACCTAAGAGGCGACACAGTCCAGCCAGCCAGTGACAATGGGCTCCAGAAAGAGAAACGGATTGCACAAGGTTCGCATAGCAAGTAAGAGTAAGAATAGAACCCAGTGCTGCCAATTCCCAGTTGAAGGCCTTGGGCCAATGCCCCAATACAAGGCCTCATCACCTGTCCCCCAAGCTTTTAATGCAATCTCGCAGTGGAGGCCAGGGCCTGAGAGCTAGGTCTGAAAGGCAGAGGTTGAGACAACACAGTTTGACATGCCCTGGAACCTCTGTACAACTTCCTGATGGTCCCAAAGTGTAATGGAAGAAGGAACTCTAAAGCTGGATCCTCAACTCAACAAAACATTCTCCTCTCTGTAAAGTGTCGTTCCCTTGGCTTGTAGTTATGAGCTGCTTCTGGTCCAACGCAGGGCTAGGGAAAGCTCACCCAACATCAGAAGTAACTGCTAATCCCAAACTATCGACAGAGCTAAAGTTACTAAAGACCTTTAGGAGCACCAAATTCTGGTGTCAACATCACAGGCCACTGGAGGTTCACTCTCCCCAGCCTGTCTCGGCAGGTCAAGACAGCACATAAAAAGAAGTCACTGTGATTTGCCTGCTGTTTGCTAACCCATCAGCCACACCCAATAGCTTGGGCAAGCTCCACGGAGGGAAACATCTCTTTGCAAAATCCTACAAGTCAGTTGAAACCCCACAGCACGCAAGAAGGGGCAAAGGCTTATTTCTTAATACGTTATAAATAAGACAGAATGGATGAAGGGCAGGGTATGGTACTCTGTTAAACACTTCCCACACTTGTAGATAGCATCTGACTCCAGAACCTTCTATACTCCTGCTTACAAGATAGATTAACTGATATAAAATAAGGAGTCATACAGACAGTTGTCAAAATGCTGGCATTAGGCAAGCTTAGGTTCAATTCCTGACTCCACCCTACATTCTTTGTAACAATAGCTATAATGACACCTATCTCTTAGGGGTTCAATTTAGTCACAGAATGTATGTAAGTGCTCTGCACAATAGTAAGTGGTCAGTAAAGGAAGCTATTGCTGTTAATACATAATAAAGAGGAAAGAAAAACATTTTCTGAAAATCTATAAGCCAGGCACACTATTAGGAATTTACATATTTCATCTCATTCAATTCTCTCAACAATCAAGCTAAACAGGTTAACAGTATTACCATTTTACAAATGAGAAAACTAAGGCTCGGAGGCACTCAGTTCTTTGGGGTCTATTCTCCTCTCCCATGTTTGAGGGCCCACATTTTCCCAATGGGTTGATTCCGCCATCAGCTATAAGGCTAACAATACATATCAACTTCAGTTTTTCTTTTGAGGTTAGGTGTGACTTTAACTAAAAGTAACTCAACCACAGGTAATAATTTTGTCCAATACATCCAAATTTGTTTGCATAACATTTAAAACAAATATTTAAACAAGAAAAACAAATAGCAGCCCTGAGTACAAAAAGGAGAAACAGGAAGGAGTACTTTGGATTAACAGGACTGCATCACAAGGAACTCAAAGTCTCTTCTGAAACACAATTCCAGAGGAGCAAATCCTCCTACCTTACAGAGCGGAGACGCTGGCAGGAGGCACGGTGACAACCAGCTCTTGCTCAGCTGCCCAAATGTGATGTTTCCCTTCAGAAATCTGTGCCTTGGCAAATGTTCCTTCCTGTTTTCACCAGGCAAATGACTGCTCCTTCTTCTAAATCCAGCTCAAATCTCCCTTTTGGGATCTTTCTCTGACACCCCTAACATAAAGTTAATTGCTTAAGTGCGATCCAGTAGCAGTTTATCCCTATTTCATAACTTTCATCTTACTATATTGTTAAGGTTCTTAGTTATCTATTTCTCTTCCTACAAGTCATTTTCAGGGAAGTGAGGATGGAAGATAGCAGATATAGCTATATGTGTGTGCACATGTGTGTTTAAAAATCATATCTGAGCCCTGGTCAGGTGACTCAGTTGGTTGAACATCAGCTCATACACGAAAAAAGGTTGTGGGTTCAATCCCCGGTCAGGGCACATACCTAGGTTGTTGGTCCAGTCCCTGGTACGGATGCATATGGGAGGCAGCCAATTGATGTTTCTCTCTCACATCAACGTTTCTCCCCCCACCCACAAATCAATAGGCATGTCTTGGGATGAGGATTTTTAAAAAAATCATACCTGACATGGTAAATTCTCTAACTTGTTTTAAATTTCAAGTAGCATTAAAGAAAAGCATAAGATTAGGTTTTTTCATCAAAAAGCGTGTGTGTTTTAAAAGTCTGAGAAACACTGAGCCAGGCATAAATCCTTAAGGGCAAGGACCACGTTTTATTCATTCCTGTATTCCCAGCCCAGACCCAGGCACAAGTAAGTGTGAGTTGTTGTTCGCTGAAAGAATGTATAAGCCCAAAGTCATGATGGCAACTGCTCTGGAATCAAAACATGTTAGAGCAGAGCAGGGCCTAAGCACCAAGCAGAGCTTCTTTTCTTTTTTCTTTTCTTTTCTTTTCTTTTCTTTTCTTTTCTTTTCTTTTCTTTTCTTTTCTTTTCTTTTCTCTTTCTTTCTCTCTCTCTCTCTCTCTCTCTCTCTCTCTCTCTCTCTCCCCCTCTCTCTCTCTCTCTCTCTCTCCCCCCCCCCACTTCCTCCTAAGCCACCCCATTCTGTCCTCCCAGGTAGAGAGAGAAAGAGAGAGAGAGAAACACTGCTTTGGTGCCGGAATACTATTAAAAGGATTAATTTAGGGACCAGTGTTTGGACTGTCACATCCAATCACTAGCCACAGATCTACAGCTTCCCAATTCAAGCTCATGCAAAGAGGAATCAATTGCAAGGACACAGAGGGTCTGAATAGGCATACTAATGGCCTCCTGAGGTGCCAGCGGCCAGCTCTGACACTCCCATAAATTATCTGCCTTTTGATTTTACCTGTAGCTGTGGGGCACAAGGCACAATTTTGAACATATCAAAGCAATCTCTCGTAACCCAAGGCTCCCCCAAGAATGTCCCCACAGGAGGACGGGCTAAAAACAACGACCCAAAGGGAATCTGCTTCCCAGCAGGCCTGTTCCTAGCAGCCAACAATTAAAACCCAACAGGACCAAGTGGATAAAGTGGGACCCAAATCAAGCCTAGCAAATCTGCACAAGGCATGCATCAGAATGCATTTCGGCAGTGACTACACATCTCTCACTCAAAGGAAGAGAAATCACAGCAATAAACTAACACAACTTCATCTGGAGGCAAATCTGCACTAGCTCCCACAATACCTTACAGTATGACCTCAGGCAACACACTTAACTTTACTGGGCCTCAGTTTCCTCAATAGGTAGCAGGGATAATAATGAATGCTGACCACCTGACCCACTTCCCAGAGTGGTGGTAAAAAGTGATGAAAGACATTTGAGAGGCACTTTACAAAGATGTAAGTCTACAAGGGTAGCAACGCTAATAAATGATCCAGACGGACTGGGAGAAATGACTGGTCACACTTCGGTGAATTTCTTTTGAGTAGCTTGCTCTCTCAATTCGCCTCACTGACCGTACTGGGGCTAAGGTCCATCCTGAAGAAAGTTCTGGGATTCTAAACGGGACTCCTGATGTCTAAAAATTTTCCATTATAAAGAGAAGTGCCTTGCTTTGGTTGTAACTTCCTCCTGTCTGCCGACTGCCTCCGCCAGGGTCTGTGTTTCTACCCTATGGCCACAATTACAATTGTGAGGACCCAACTGTTGCTGACTGCTTTCAAAAATTATTATTCAAAAATTATTAACTGTGTAAAATACTATTAGTAACAAAAATTAAAGACACACCGCTATGAGTTTTACATACATTATCTCATTAAATCCTTTAACCAACCCTACTAAGTTCCACGATCTCCATTTTACAGGCAGGAAAGCTAAACTCAGAGAGGTAAGTCACTTAGCCAAGGTCGCATAACACTGTTATCAGAAACCTACAGGCTACCCTTCAGCAATGCAAGTACACTGGGGCTCCTAGGAAGAGCAAGACCATTTATCTGACACTCGACTTTATTTGGTCCTTGTGCCTGACTAGGAGACATACCCAAAACCAGAAAAAAGGTCATCAGTTTGCCAGAAGCAAGGACAGACTAAGTAGGACATTTAATGAGGACAATTCCTAGAAAGCTTAGGAAAATGGGTCCTCCTCTGTGTGCATAGTTCAAGAAGTTCAAAGCAACTGACATTAAGCTATGAGCTCTACGACCAAGATCCCGACCAGGGCTCCATTTATTCCCTACTTCTTTAAATAGGAAACGCTTCCCAAAGTCTTTTCAATCAGTCAAGACCAGCCTTCCCTTCCTACCCCTTTTCTAGTCTGTGAAATAGGAGCTGGTATTGCCAACATCTTTCAAGCTCCAGTAGATGTTCTGGAAATTAGTAAAGAGAGTAAGTGTACACATATAGGCAGAGATTGACTTATACTCAATCTTTCAGTGTCAAAATACTGTCTCAAAGAGGGAAATATAAAATACTACCCATGTAACTGCCACAGCCTCCTTACTGGTCTCTCTGCTCTAAGTATTGTACCTTTCAATCCACTTAACACTGAAATAGAGCAAACTTTCTGAAACACAAATCTATTATCAGTCTAGCGCTTGACACCTTTTCACGGATTCTTGCTGCTCTTATGAGAGTCTGATCCAGGGGCTGGCAAACTACGGTCCGTGGGCCAAATCCAGCTGCCACTGTTTTCATAAAGTTTACTGGAACATAGCCATGCCCATTCATTTTCTTATTATGGCTGCTTTCATGCTGTAACATCAGACTTGAGTAGATTTGAATAGTTGTGACAGAGACACACGAAGCCTAAATATTTACTGGTCCTTTACAGAAAAAGTCTGCTGACCTAGTCTAATTATTGCTTCTACCTGTAAGGCCCTGGCCTCCGTTTACCTTTCCTGCTTCATTTCTCACCATATTTTCCTGCCCCCTGCCCAGAGTACTCTTTCAATCACACTAAACTTCAGTTTCTCAAGTTCGACAAAGCTTTGACCTTCACACACGGTCCCTCATGTTTTCATCTAATTCCAGATGAGGGGGTTGCGTCCTCTGAGAAGCTTTCCCTGAACCCACTGGTCTGGGTGAGGTACCCTTCTGAGTACTCCCAAAGCACCTACTGTTACTTTATTAGAGCACCCTCAGAGTATATTATAATTGCTTCTTTACTATCTGTCTCCCTCTTGAATTTATAAGCTCTTGGTGTCAGGGACAGCAGCTATCTTATTTACCACCACAAACCCAGGACCTAGCAAAGTGCCGCGCCCTTAATTATTAAAGAAACAGCCTGAGATCCTGAATCTCAATCATCAGAGTCCACCTTTTAGCCAGCCCCGATCCTTGTTAAAATGAAGAAAAAGCTGGGATTCACCATCTACCCAGACATGACTCACAAACCAATTTAAAACAAGATCCCAAAGATCTTGGTCAAATGTATTATCAAAAGCCAAATGAATGTGTTCCTTCCTACTGACTGAAGATGTCTATTTCTCAGTATAAAGAACTATTCCAGCTCTATTAAAACTTTCTGAACCTAAAGGAGGTATTCATGCAATGCCCACAAAGAAATCATGACAGAACTTGAAAGTCTGGATACCCCACTTCCTACTCTCACACCTTATACACTTTGGGTAAATTTCAACGGTCTTTGAGCATATGGTGTCTTGTCAGAAAAAGCTACAAAAAATACAATCTGCACCAGCCCTGACCCCTCACCCTCCAAGCCCAAATACTCATAAGGAAGAAGTCAAGCCAAACTTGACCATGCAGCAAGATTCTCACCTCTCCTTACTTCGAAGATGCCAAGGCTGGTAGCTGGGGATGCTGAAGGTTCTGTGAGAGCTGGAAAGCCCCAATGCTGTAGATAAATACACATCTCTGCAACAAGTCTATTTCAGTAACAAAGGATCAAATCCCCAGGGGGCTGCTGTTTGAAACAATTTAAGAACCAACAGTATGTTTCAAACTTCTAAACTTAAACTCCTTCAGGATAACAGCCATCTATGTGGAAGGACTGTGCCTCTACATAAGTTTCAGAAGCTGTTAGTACTATATATTTTTGGAATGATGGATTTCATGTTCTCTAGCATATTTTTCTTCCTCGGGGGCCTTATCTCCTATAAACACTAAATATTTACAGTATCTAAGCTTGGACTGAGAAAGAGGGCCATGAAGTGGTGGTTCTCTGGAGCCACCCTAGAATCCTAGGCTAGGACTCTGGGGTGGCTCCAATCCCAGAATCCTAGCCTAGTAAAAGAGAGGACACTAATAAGGATGACAATATTTGGAACTCAGGAACTGAGGTCGGGATTGGAAAAGGGGTTGGTTGCCATAAATGCACAAGCCATATTGCAAATGGAAACATAAACTAGGAAACCTGCAGGATACTCCATGTTTGCCTCAAGTTCTTCGAAAGTCAAAGTAACCAAGTCCCAAGTAAAATCATCAATGGACAACTATCATATTTATCACCTAATTAAGATCTTCCAAAGGTCTAGAAGTTGCAGAGGTGCCCTTATAAGCCAGCAATGAATGCCCTTTGCACAAAGAACACCTAGGTTTGGAATTAATCTATTCCTGCTCTACCACTCTTTACACATTAAGACTTTATTCTACTCAGATCCCCTGAGAAAATGCCACTCACCAACTTACCCCACCACAAACAAAACACTTTTCAAGATGAAAGGGAATAAAAGCACTTTTATTTGGAATTTTAAGTTGGAAGGAGAGCTCTCAGCCAAGCTCTATGACCTAGCTAGAGGATTATTTACAGGATCTTTGGGCAGGAATTGTTAATGAGCTTTTAATTTGGAGTGCTTAAGTTGCCAAAGTGCTCTGAGCTCCAGTGAAGCACCACAGAATCCATAAAGGAAACCTTATCAATCACTTCCCGGCAGCTCCCTTCTCCCACCCCCCTACCTCTATGAGGAAAGCCAGCCAAGTGGGTTTTTAACCAAGATCACAGACACACACATTAGTGGTGTCACGCTCCAAGTCCCTGTTTATAAATTGGCTTTTAAATGGTAGGGGATTCAAGTATAATATACTTAAACTCCAGGCATGAACCCACTAAAACAAGGCATGCTGTGTATGATAAAGTCAGAATAAAGCAGAATTTGATGAAGCCAATTTCTGGTAGAAACTCTACAATCAAAAATCATTCCACCAATCACAACCTACTATCTTTCAAAGAGTGCGTAGTCTTTCGCCAATGGGATACATGGTTTTTTGCCCTTCAGCTGGGAGACTGATAAAATGTCTGAAAAGAGCTAATACCATAGACTGGCCAAACACTTGTAGCAGAGGCAACGATAGGAACCATCAGTTAGCAAAATCCAGCCCTAAGGACAGAATCCAAATCCCCAGTGAGGGGTCAGCATCTTCCGAGCCAACAAGGAACAGTTCGTTATATTTTGCAAGAACTAAAAGTCAAGCCTCAATTCTAGTTCATGCTTTTTTGTTTTAAGAAAGCACTTGTTGCTGTAACATTTGCAGGAAAAACAAACAGAAAGCTACCCCTGTTAGGCCCCTTATTCAGTCCTTCTACCATTACAACCACCACTGCTACAGATTTACAGAGGTAAACTGCTAACCTTGTGTGTATGTGTGGGTGTTGGGGGGCGGAGAAAAGGGATGTTCTATCTACTAACTCCTTGTTGGGTTTCTATCCTCTCTGGTCAAATCCCTCATCCTCCTCCCTGGTAATCCCATGTAAGAACTCAGCACCTTTAGTCACCTCACCCCGTCTGTCTTGCAGAGCCCTGACCTGTTTGTTCCCTCTCTGCCTGAACGTTACTCAGTAGATCATGCACCCATGGTGAGCACATGGGCCAGCACCCAAGCCGCACAAACTGTGCGCGCCGCGACCCGCCCCCGGCATGCATCAACCAGGGCCCAATCTGGGGGGCCCTCTCTGCATCACCCACCCCAGGGTGTTGCCCCCAACTCGGGCCCATCCAAGTCCAGGGGAGAGTAAGGGGAGGGGCAGGGGGCCAGGAGACCAGCCCTCCTTCCCAGGGCCGCCCCCGTCCCCCGTCAGCGGCGGGAGAGGCTGTCGCCATGGCAACGCCCCCTCCCTGGGGCCAGCGCGGCAGGCTCCCTCCAAGTGCAGGCCCCGACGTCTCCCTCGGCCTCATCAGGCGCTCAGGGCAGTTTATGGCGGCGGGCGCAGCCCGCGCCGACTGCGGCGCCGGACGGGCAGAGGCAGGGCCAGCTCCGCCCGCTCCCCACTGCCCGTTCCCGGCCGCCCCAATAGCGGCAGCCAGCACCACGAGTCCACAACACACCGACTCACCTCCGCGCACTCTGACCCCGGCCGACGCAGCGGATGGGCGGGCGCGGTGGCCAACCGCTGAGCCCGCCATCGGCTGCTTCGACCAATGACATGCATGTGGGCGGGGCTTCTTGTCTCCAAATGTTCGCTCTCCCGCCGACATGCGCGCTAAGGTGTGGCAAGATGGTGATTCTCCGCGGCCAGCCTTATGGGACTTGTAGTTTTGAGGTTGCACGTACTCAGAAGAGTGAAGGGGGGCTCACTTCCGACTGTGAAAGAATATTTTTTTTTAAGACGAAAACTTTTCAAGTCCTAGAACGACCCAGTTCCACTGCCCGTTTTCCCACCTTACAATATATTCATAAGGTGAGTATAGGCTCATAAGATTACCTTATATTTAGATGACATCTTCTCATGATTTATTCGTTCAACAAGTTGTTATTATCCACTCTCCGTGGTGGTCCGTGGGGAAAAACTGAGGGAAGGTGTGATGTAGGCTAAGAAGAAAATACTTAAGTTTTTTTTGTAAGATTTCTCAAGGTCCTTCCTAAGGAAGAGGGAAATGACATACTCAGGTCGGCTCTAGAGGGAACTTAAGGGTTAAAAGGATTCTGGCCTCAACCGTGAGGAGCTTCCACAGACAGCGTCTTCCAGTCTCTTCTGTCAGCTGGCGAGAACTCTGGCCAAAGCCAGAGATATGTTCCTTCATCCAGGTTATGGCTTTCGGGGAAATCGTGGGTACCAGGCTTTGAGCTGGGAAACCACAACGTTGGCCAAACCAATGATGCCTTTGACAGCTCCCAAACAGTTAGGAACCATCTCCTGGGCCTAGCTTCAGTGACCAAGTCCTCTGTCTGCAGTCTGCGTATTTTCACTCAAGGGCCATTTCTGGGCCCTGCCACCTTTGTGAAACCTGACCTTAACATTATGGTTAATACCACATAATGGATTAGGTGACTCTGCCTCCACCTATACAATGTATCACATTGTTTTATGATTGTCTATTTCCTTTCTGTCTCTCCCCCAGGGTTGTAAACTCCTTTAAGGTAAGCATTATTTCCACATCGTTCATGCTGTATCAGTAATACCCAGCACAGTACCAGGCAAAAGCAGGCACACAATAAATGTTTGTGGACAAATGAGGTGAATAAACATCAGTAGGGATAAATGCCACTTAACCCAAGGTCAGTAAAGTGGAAGCACATCTGCCTGTACCCTGGATTCTTGGACCTGGGATTGGGCGTTCCTTTTCCATTGATGTCATCTAGATATTAATCCCAGTTGATCAGGCAGTCAACATATGATTATAGTGCCTCCACTAAGTGCCAGGCACTGTTTCTGTTGCTGAGAATTCACTGGTGAATTCCACACACGAAACCCATATCCTCAAGGAGTTTTTAAATGGGGGGGGGGGGAGAACAGGCAGTAAACAAGTAAATAGATAAATAAAATTAGACAAATAAAAGGTCCTGAGATGGCCTCTCCTGTCCCTGGCGTTATTATCCTGACTCTGGCCTGAGAATAGAGCACAGCCAACCACGTTGGCTGTAAGAATGAAGTAAACCTACACTATCTGGGTTAGAGGCTTTCTACAATAGGTACACCCTGGGCCACCTCCTGGTTGCTGGCTTAAGTGAGCTAACGTGAACACTGAGAACAGGGACCAAAAATAGGACCAAGTTGGTTCTTCTATTGCCCTGTCAAACCACCAGGAAAAACAGCAAGATGGCCATCAAAGCTGGACCCTTAGCTAGCAATCAGAGGGCAGAGAACCCAGGACCCAAGGACAGTACATAGCAGCCCCAAACTTGGTGCAGCCGAGAGAACCCAGACCGGGTCTGAAACATTTTTAAGTGGATAAACCACTTCTGACATTCACATTCCCTGTAAGCTACGCAAGACAGCCTAGCACGGTCACGAGGAGTGCAAGCTCAGGGAGAGCCTGTTCAGGTTTGAGTCCTGGCTCTATCCGTGACCTTAGGCAAGTCACATGCCTCCCTGGGACTCAGTTTCTTCATCTATAGAGTGGAGGTAATATTAGTCCCTACTTGTTACTGGAATTAAACACAAACATGCTTAACACAGTATCTGGAGTTCAGTAATATTGGCTATTTCTGTTATTTTTGCCCTTCCCATCCTTCTCTCCAACTCTTCTTCCCACCATGACCACCGCCACCCCCTGTCCTCACCCCCACGTCCTGCCCCCACAGACTTCTCTGCTCCAGGAGCAATGGGGGCTGGACCTGGCCATGCCTTCTTCGCCCTGCTCTCCCCAGGGCTGTTCCTCTTGAGCCTGAGCCATTCATCTCCCTGGTGACCTGAATCTGAACTAAGAGACGGATGTGGGGTGGCTGAGGCCAGGGTGGTAATGTGCTCCCTTATCTCCGTGCCCCTCACTGGGGCCTAGTTAATTTTCCCTTTGATTTTAATATAGATTTATTGAAAGTTTCAGTTATCAAAACAAACTGCAGCAGCAAATTGGTGTTCTTTGCAGGCCTACAAGTGCCTATAAAGCTGCCATGCTCGGGAACGAATGGCGCTCTCTAGGAGGTCAGTCATGGCAACAGGAAGTCCCTGGGGAAACACACACTGCAGTTTAATATTTTTCTTATTAGCCTTTTTCTTCTTGGCTATCTAAGCCTCCCCCTTTAAATCAGAAATCAAATGGAGCCACCTGCCCAGGGAGGCTTTCTTCCCCAAGCTGCTCCACTCTTTGCCTTCTCTGTTCCTTCTCTAGTCCTAGCCTCCTCTACGCTGCCTTGCCACTATTCCAGTGAGAGTTGTCATTCGCATACCCCAGGAGTGTGGCTCACAGCCCTCTCCCAGTTGTGGAGCATTGGCTTGGGCTATCCAGCCACTAATCAGAGGAAAGCATCTCTAGAAAAGATGGGGGCCCCAGGCCTCTTCCAGATCTGGTGTGAAGAAGGGGGGCGTTTTTTAAGCAAAAGAGTTTTTTTCAAAAAGGCAGGCAGCCCTATCAGAATCTATCGAATGCAACAAAACCAAAAAGGAGGTGATGATCCTAGAGGTTGGGCAAGTTCTCCCTCCAACCCAAGAATTGTCTGATTTCATTCTCATATCTCCACTGCCACTCCCAGTATAGCCTCTCCTCTCAATCCCAGCTTGATTTTTGAGACCCTCCACTCTCTGGTCCCAATCTGCCTCCCTAAGAACCCGCCTGGTTTCCTGCCTCCAGTAGCTAGAACATAGCTAGAGCCACTCACTGTCATTTCAGACTCTGGAATCAGTCCTGTCCCAGGGAGGGTCTCCATAACCTGGTAACCACGAGGGCACCATCAACTCCTCTTCTGGGGCTAACATGATACTGGGTCACATGTGCATACCACATCCCAGTTCCTTGCTCTTAAAAATTCCCTGTAAGTAGCCAGGGATACTGCCCTTCCTCAGAACTCAGACGAAAACTAAGGATCCTGACAACTGTGCAGCTAGGGTGGTGAAAGGTGCTGAGGTTTAGTTTCAAACAGTCCAAGATTTGAATCCTGGCTCTGACACTTACTGATTCTGTGACTTGTGGAACCTCTTTCTGGTTTCAAAGCACCTTTTTTTTTCCCACTGCACCTTATGCTTGCATGTACTCTTGTTAAGGGCTACTCTGTAATAAAATTGCCTCTGTATCTGTCACCTAAAGTAATCTAATATCCTTAAAGAAGAGGACTGTCTTAATCATCCTCGTATTCCAAGTACATATGTTTGGTAAAGTCACCTTCTCTGGGCTTGTTTCATCCACTGTGAAATGCAAATAATACCTACGAACCAATAAAGTGAAGAAAGCATCTACCACAGTGCCTACCCATGTAAGGTAGGTACACAGTGAGTGAAGTTTCCCTCATCATTTTTCTCTTGAGGTTGGTCATTGGCCAACGGCACTCCCACCTTTTGCCTGTTCCCATCTCAGCATCAAGTTCAGCTCTCTCCTGTTGCCTACTGGAGCTTTCCCATCACTGGTCAGATGCCAGCATTCACCTTGACCCCTTTTGGGGTAGTGCTGACCTCTCTCCTCAAGGCCAGGCTCCCTCAATTTTTCCAAATCCACTCACAAACATTTGCTTCCTGATGGCTCTATTTCTATTCCCTGGACTGCCTTGTAGTTTGTCTGTAGCAATGCAGCCATTCCCTGCCATCTATACCAGCTGGTGGTACCAATGAGTTTACATTAACATTACTGTGTTTTTTACAAGCTAATTCTAGGCTCCCACCTTCTCCTATAGAAATACCAGTCTCTTGTAACATTTGGTTAAAAAACAAAAGCCTCAGTTGTGCCCATGGATCAATCCAAGCTACCATGTTCCACTGGCTTCTGGTGCTCGGTGCAGTGCGGGTACTGGCCTTGAATGCCTCTGCTTGATTTGCTCAATTCTTATGATGCTGTGACAGTGCAGGAGCATGGCACTTGCTCAGAAAGTAAGATGAAGACTCCCTCCATATCACATTCAGCTAGGGGGACATGGAGCCCCTCAGCAGGGATGTTTGAGCTCTTCAGTGTTTCATAAACAGCTCTTTCCACTTATTCAGCCAGTCCATCTTCTTCTTGTGCACACCTAATACCACAAGTGTTGCCAAGATAGGGTGACTTTACATAAAGAACCATCATACTGAACCAGAGCCATGATCCCTCTTCAATCCTTAGTCCTATTTGGAAACTGGCAGACATCTGCCAGACTCCTCCCTCCTCTATCACGATGTCTCTCTCAGAATCTGCCAACTCTTCCAGCAATATGGCGTCAGCTGGGTTGTCCATATACCCCTACTCTAGTCATCTGGTATATACCAGACCCAGTTATGGGCATTGTTCACATTTATTTCTTTTTCTCGAAGATACTTTTCAGCCCCATGTAAAACAGTGGATTGAATAGATATTTCAATCAGGGGGTGTTGCCTAGTGCCTCACACTAGATGTAGCCAAGTATCAGCTCCAAACCCACTGGGACCTCCATTATAGTACTTACCCCCGCGCCGCCCCGCCCCCAGGGTTTAATAAATAAACTCCTTTTACTGCCTTCCCAGACTAGAAGGGCCCTCTCCTTACACTGGACCCCTTCCTGGTCTTGACCTGACATTCAAGTCCTCTATGCTTGGGCTCCAACCTATGCTTCCAGCCTTATTTCCTAGCAGTTTTTTAATTCTCTTAATAGGCCAAAGGAACTAATTACTAGTCATCACAGTGCTTTGCTCTTTTCTGCTTCCAAACCTTTTCTGGTGGTGGTTTCTCAACTGGGAGGACTTTCCCATTCCCCTCTTCACCTGCCCAACTCCTGAAGCAATGTGCCCTGCTCCAGGAAGCATTTCCTGATCCCCCACGTAGCTGTACCTTTCCCTCCTCTGAGCCCCCAAGCCCTGTACTACACTCACTAATGCAGAGGGGAGGGGCTTGCTCAACACTCTTAATATCTAGGCAGCACCTGACCGTAGACCCCAGGATCTGAGAATGCTGTAGGGCAGGGGTGTCCAACCCGTGGCGTGTGGGCCACATGCAGCCCAGGATGGCTGTGAATGCAGCCCAACACAAAATCATAAATTTACTTAAAACATTATGAGATTTTTTTTGCGATTACCTGTTGCAACGTACTTAACGTGTGGCCCAAAACAGCTCTTCTTCCAGTGCAGCGCAGAGACATCAAAAGTTAGGACACTGCTGCAGGGCTTTTAGGAGGGCATCCGAAACCTTGCAGGGATCTCCTCCAGCAATCCCAGCAGTCGCTTTTTCTGGGTAGTAACTAAAAGCTTGACCCCATTCTTCTCCAAATGTATACTTTTTAAAGATTTAACATTCTTTGAATACGTCCTTTGTGCTGGTCTCCTTAAAAGCACCAGACAGGAACATGAACAACAGACATAGTCCCTCCCCTCACAGAACTTACACTCTAATGAGGGAGACACACTGGTCAAAGAACTAAGTGTCACTGAGACTGATAACTGTGATCATAGAGACCACTTGCAATGAAGATTTGAAGATGAGGCATTGATCACAGCTGGAAAGGTTTCTCGGAACAGGAGACATTTAAGCTGTCGTAAAGGTTCAGTAGGAATTTCCTAAGTCTAAGGAGGGGAAAAAAAGAGTTAAGAGGAGAGGGCCTTCCAGGCAAAGGGAACAGCATGAGCAAAGGCAGGAGGCAAAGAAACGGCCCGCATGTGGATGGGAGGCAACTGAGTACTATTGGAGCAGAAGTATGGCAAAGTGAGCAGCGAAAGAGGAGTTTGAAGAAGCAGGCAAAAGCTAAATCATGCAGCCTTATGAGGAAGACTTCATAATGTATTTGGATTTGATTTAAGCGCATTGAAGAACCACAGAAGGGTGTGACAGGGTCAGCTCTGTGTTACAGCAGTGCTACTCAAACTTCCATGTGCACTTCAGTCACAAGGGGACCTCGTTATAACACAAATTGTGATTACGTGGGTCTGGGAAAGGCCTCAGATTCTGCATTTCTAACAAGTTCCCCGGCGATACTGATGCTGCTGGTCCTCAGACGACTACTGGAGTGGCAAGGTTTTAGATAGTGCAGTTTCTCTGGCCCACTCCCCGTTGTGTCCACGCGCATCTGCAGGAAGGCACGGAGCATTCTGCTCTCTGCTGAAAATGGTTCAAGGCTGCTGTGGCTCTTGACGTGTGTTTAGCATCCGTATTTTAGCCACTATTTATTGAATATTCGCTCCACGCCCAGCAAAGTACCAGGTGCAGGGGGGCAGGGTGGTTTGTGGAAAGACAAAAGCAAGACATTTTCCTGCCCAAAGTGTTCAGTGTCATCTGTGAAGGGACAGCTTTCCCTGAGCTGCCCTCTACCAGACCTGTCATAAACATGGTAAATGAGATCTGTGTCAGTGGTGCCCCCTGGGGCCCCACCGCTTCTGCAGCCCTGTCCAGAGATGAGCCTGTTTATCCCTAATGGTTGTCTCTGACCTCTAAATCAATTCCCATTCTGATACAAAAACCTTAGTCCTCCCCAACCCTCCTCCCAATTCCAGGCTACGCCAATTTGTAGAACAGGAGGCAGCATATAATGACAGGGGTTACGAGCACAGGCTCTGAAGTCAGATTGCCTGGGCTCTTAGCCCAAGTTCACTACTTATTAGCTGGGTGACCTTGGACAAGTGGCTTAACTTCTCTAAGCTTCAGTTTTCTCATCTGTAGACTGGGAATAATAATTCTTCCTAGACCATGAGGCTTTTGTGAGAATCAGATGTGACGGTGCATATAAAGTACAGGCCCTGAAACATGCAGAGAGCAGCCAATAACTTAGCTGTTGTTTTTATAAATATGAAAACCTGTGTGCATAGAAGCTTATCAAAGCCCTTTAAAAGCCTGGATAAGTAAAAGTCCCTGTCATCCCTTATCCACCTATGATGGCTTTTCCTGCTTGCATTACCCTCTCCTCCCCAATGTTAGGGAGGCAGAATGCAGCATTGGATGGTCAGCCTAGACAAGCTCGGCTGGATGAGGCAGTCTTTGGGGCAGGGGGTTACAGCCAACCAAAGCCGAGGCTCCGCGTTGGAGGGGGATGCTCTGTGGGTCCCTTCCTACCTCAAGCCATCCCCACAGTGTCCCCTCTATTCAGGGTCACCCGGGCTGCCCCTCCTTCTGGCAGCAGGGAAAGAGGCAGCTTCAATCATTCATCTTAATGTCTCTATTAAGCAGGGTTATGACCAGGACGAGACAAGAAACAAGGTCTTTCAGTGTAAAAACACAGCTACGCGGGCTTAGCCCCAGGGGACTCCTCCCAGCATTGCTGCTGCTCCCAGCTAATGCTGCTGGAGGGCAACCGAGGCTCCAGATTGGGCAGGAGGATTCTACCCTGATTCCTTCTCCTCCCTTCCCTTGATTCTTCTAAAGACCTGCCCAGAGCTTTCATTTCAAAAGAGAAGGGCAATGATTTCGTCTTTGGTGACAACCACAGGGTCTTCGAGGCTCTCTATGTTAGGCCTGCACCCTGACTTGGGATCATTATCCTCATCACCATCTCATTGCTCACAGTGAATGTGGAGACACTTACAGCCTTAGCCACTGGGCCCAGAGTACAATTGGGCCTTACCTGGAGTCTGGGCTCAGAGCCTAGACACTAGGGGATAACAGTATTCCTGATTATGGAAAGCTCAAGAAGGATCCTAACAAGACCATGCCAGAAGTCCCCATCACTCAGAGAAGGTTTAGGAGCCATCAGTGGAGTGACCATACGCTTAGAGCCAGGCCTGGCCTATAGGGCAGTAGCTGTTGGCCAAGGAGGCCAAGGCTTACTGACTCTTACACCCATGCAGGGACAGGCATTTTGGGGCAGGATCAGGGCCAACCCCTTCGCCAGGAGAGACAAGCTGGGGCTCCCAGAGAACCAGAATGAAAAGGCATCAACCTAGAACACATTCAGAAGGCCTCAAAGGTAGCCATGGGCACAGATCTACCTTTTAGAGGCATGGAAAGTGTCCTCAGGTGACTAACTGTTCCCACATGTTAGTAAGGTCACCATTAGAACACGAATCCTTTAGCTTACTAACATAGAAAGATAAGAACATGGAACACAAAGAGGTCAAGTTTCAGGAGGGAGAGACAGGTCACCCAACACAGTTTGTGGATCACAGCCCTGCTAATCTTCAGGCCACTGACTGGTTTCCCACTGTGCGTCTGCCTTCTCTCTGGTCCTCGTGTCTCCCGCTGTATCAAGGCTAATCCTGACAATGACCTTTCCACACAGGCCTCCCTGAGGCAGGCTGGCATAAAGGTAAAGCTCAGGCTGTGAAGCTGTTAAAACTGGAGTCACATCCTGGCTCTCCCCCTCCTAAGGAAAATGGCCCCGGGCAAGTCATCACTGCTCCCTAAACTTCGGCTTCCTCTTTTGTTCCCAAAGGTCTTGAGGAGTCAATGTGACAGCATGTTGAGCTTAGTGTAGGACCTGGAACACAGTGGAAGGAGAGATGGGATGGAGGAGAAAACTAGGGATTCTCAGTCCTTTCCATGCATAGGAAGGGAGCCTCTGTGCCTAGAACGAAGAGGGTATACCCTGCTCTTTCCCCCCGCAGGCCTTGGGTGGAGGGGCCCTGACGGTGGAGGGCTATGAGGGGCGGGAGGGGGCTGTGGAGGGAATGCCAGAGCAGTTGAGGGCAGCACAAAGTCAGAGTGAGTTAGCGCGTTAGCACTGGTCCCAGGGGCTGCATGAGCCAGGCAGGCTTTTACAGAGATATCCAGGGAACGAGAAATACCAGCAAGGAAGTTGCCCCATTAATAAATAAGAAGGCGGGAAATTAATGATGGTCTGAAAATGGCTGAGCTACTGAACTCGTTCTTTAAATCTGTCTTTAACAAGAAAAATAAAGAAAAGAGATTTGGCCAATTAGGAGGTAATGAAGACATTGTAGAAATAGCACCTGACAAAAACACACATTGGTGGGGCGGGGGGGAGGCACTGAGTGACTACCCAATAACCGCAGACCCTTTCCCCACCCCCACGCCAGAAGAAGGGTGCCAGTGGAGAGGGGAACAGGGAATCATTACAGGGCCTGAGAAAGAGTAGGGAAAGAATTAGGATGGGGGGACTCCCATTTGGGCTTAATTGATGTTTTCGAGAGCCCATGTGAGCTAGGCAGGGTGCTCTGCTTTTTCCAACATTGTCTCCTGTGAAGACTGGAATGATGGAATGAAGGTGAGAATCGGGGGCGGAGGAGGGCGGTGGATAAGGGGAGAGACAAAATGAGGGCAGATGAAGGGGAGAGACAAAATGAGGGCAGATGGAGGTGATAGAAGTGAGCCTGAAAGGAGAGATTGCTAAGGGCAAAAAAACCCCAGAAGGACCCTGATTAGAACTACAGAAAGGCTAGGCCCCTGACATATTTGAGGTGGTCTCTTTTAGGGAGTCTGTGCCTATAAATAGGAGAAGGTAATAGAAGAGGTGGCACGGGAGGAAAGGAGAAAGACATCAAGAAAAAGTACTTGGAGCCTAAAGGAGAGAGGGTAAAGTACTTGTGTGGAGGAAGGAAAATTAGAAATGGTATTTGGCTGGGGCTTAGGGAGGGAGCCATGATGGAGAGTGTGAAGGAAAAACTGCATTCTGCTAAGTTAGGGGAAAGCCACACTGCGCGCTGACTCTGGCACTGCACCAAGGCCCACGTGACCCGCCCTGTGAGCAGAATGGCAGCCTCGGGGAGAGGTGGAAACAGGGTACATGGGTCACAGGTTGACTGTAGCAGGGGAGCTTCAGAAAATAAAAGCAGGGTGAGCTAGAAAGATGAGGATGAGAAAATCCCAGAGGAGAAGTAACCTTGCCACCGCAGGGGGAGCAATGTGATAGAAGGGGGAACTCGGGATGCTATTCTGCGTACACCCCCACCACGGGTCACTGAGACAGCAGTACTCATCCCACCCACTCTCTCTGAGGAACTGGGACATAGTGGGTACCTGGGAAACTATCAGGGTCACAGAACTTTAAAGGAGGGCTCTTGGGAAGACCTAGGCATGGAGGTAGGGGAAGGTTTTGAGGAAGAGAGTAAAGGTCCATTATAGTTCCTGCCCATATCCCCTCTTATGTACCAATGAGCATGGTCTTATGAGTAGGAATGGAGCCTGGTGCTCCCTTACCTCTCTCCATCCTTTCCCAGGCCAGGATCTGCCCTCCCCTGCTGCTTTTGACCTAACCCCACTGCCCAGGGAAGCCAAGGCCCACAGTCCCCTGGGGGCAGAGGGTCTGGTTTAGGAAGCCCACCAGCTCCAGGATCTGTCCTGAAATCTGGTTCCAGGATTCAATCCAAAGTGTCTGGGTTGTAACAACATTGACACTGTCTGTGTGCAGGCATGGTGGTGGTGGTGCGGGTGGCGGGGTGCTGGCAATGAAACTGCAGGAGAAAGAGAGGGCAGCCAGTGATGAATAGGGGGAGCCAGGGTCTCGTTAGAGGGGGTGTGGAGGGGATGGCCGCTGCAGGGATGAGCCCCAGGCCTGATTTATCATCTTCAGAGCTGATCTGAGTGAGAGGGGTTAAGTAGCAAGTTAATGAAATCTGCAGATGCTGCTAAATGGGGAGAGCTGGTAGCACTGTCTACCTAGAGAAGATACCAGGAGGGAGGCAGGCAAGCAGGCTGGCCCCTGAAGAAGGAGATTCATCTAGAGGGGAGAGAAGATGGACATATTCCAGCTGAGGGGAACTCTGTCATTGTCCCTGAAATCCAGTTTTGGCCAGCCTGGGAGGAAGAGGTTAGACAGCAGGGATGCAGGGAGAATCCAGGTCCTGTCCCAGACATGTCCCCAGTCAAGCTTCACAGCCCCTTGCCCCAGTGCCAACAGGCTTCAGCAAACACTTACTTGGTGGCCCCTGAGCCCCCAGACAAGGAGGTGAATCAGACAGGGCCCCTACTGGCTCTTCCCCCCGGGCTGAGTGGAGAAACAAGTAACTACAGTTCACAGTGATAAGTGCTGTTGAGCAACACAAAGGAGGGAGCAATTAATTCTGACAGGGGAGGCCAGGAAGGTCAGAATGACATTAAAGCAAGGCTTGAAAAATAAGGATTTTACCAGGCAGAAAGGGGAAAAGAGGGATTCTGGGCAGAAGGAACAACATGAGCCAAGGCTAGTAAAAATGCAAGGAAAGCCGAGGGAAACGGAGCTGACCTGGCAGAGATGCCTGTTCAGGGAAGGGAACGGGCAAAGGGAAATTGGCTGAGAGCGCTGTCTGCCACACCACTGGGCTCAGCAGGGGGCGGTCTATGAGATGCGAAGCCACAGGGCAGGCCTAGGCCTGAATGTGCAGGGCAGCAGAACCCTGGCCAGGAGAGCTGCTTGTGCATGCCAAGTGTGTGCTCTACCTCTAACAGTAGCCCTGAACCCCCATTATAGGGTTGACACGGAATTAAATAAAATCATCCATAGAGCTTTTGGCACACAATGAATATTTAGTAAATGTAAATTACTATTATTTTGATTGTTAACATTTCCAGGCCGAACTAAAAAAATTGGGCCTTGGGCCACACATAGGCCTGCAGTTCCAAAATGCACCCAGGGAACCAGCAGAGGCAGCCCTGGGATTCAGAATTTGCTGAACGACTCACCAACTCTGTGCTCCTTAGAAAGTTACTTAACTCCCCTAAATCTGTTTCCTCCTCTGTTAAATGGGAATAATAATAATGATACCACCTATTTCATAGGTTGTGTGAGTTAAATTAATCATTCATAATAGTTCATGTAAAGAACCTAGTACAGTGCCTGGTACACAGGAAATAATTGTTATATGGATGGGTGAAATTGAAACAGTAGAGAAAACATCTTAATTCTCCTTTCACCTCCACTTTGTATCCCTTTAAACCTACTCTGTGTACCTGTACTCCCCCTGCTGCTGTTGCATGGTTTTTAAGCAGGTCCTATAACTTTTTTTTTTTATTATTGAATTTACAGAGAGAGAAGGAGTGGGGGGTGGACAGAAACATTCAGTTCTTGTTCCACTTATTTATGCATTCATTGGTTGCATCTTATATGTACCCCGACTGGAGATCGAACCCACAACCTTGCTGTATCAGAACAATGCTCTAACCAACTGAGCTACCCAGCCAGGGCCCTATAACTTTATTCTTTAATAAAAACTGGGTTCTGAAACCCAAGTCATAAGGTTAGGCAGGCCTTATAATGATCCATCCTAAGATGGAAGAGATATGTGTACGGTTGAATACGAGCAAGACTGGAGAACACAAGCAAACTGCAGAGCAGGTATCCCAGACTCCCATGTCACCTACCAGCAGTGCACTAGTGCCTCTCCTCAGCTCACACCTAACTTGCATGGAGGAATCTTTATGACCAGGGAATAGTAGGGAAAGCCCAACTTTGGTTCATGGATGGGTTGACATATGTGGGTACAAGTTGAAAATGGACAGTGACTACACTGAAAGACAGTAGTGATGAAAATCCTCCCAATGGGTAGAGCACTGGTCATCTACTTTGTGAGGAAAGAAAAGTGATTCAAGGATAGTATATACGTGAATTCATGGGCAGTGGCTAATGACTGGGCCAAATGATCAGGGGCCAAGAAGGAGTAGGATTGGAACGTCACAGACAAGGGAGCCAGGTATTGGACACATGAGAATGAGCACAAAGTGTGAAGATCTTTTTATCACACATTAATGCCCACCAGAAAGTACCATCATTGAAGGGGCACCAAATCAAAAAGAAAGTGACTCAGCCCATTGATATCAACCAGGCTAGGATGTCATCGGCTACTCTGGTATCAGCACAACGAATGCATGAATAAAGTAGCTATGATGGCAGAGATGGATGGAAGTTATATACAGGCCCAACAGCCTGTGTTCCCACTGACCAAGGCTGATGTATGTACTGCCATTAAATGTGAAGTCTCCAGTATGGCACCATCCATTGAGGAGAGGAGATCAATCAGCCATTTGGTGGCAAGTTGACTATTTTGGGCCTTTTCCATACTGGGAGACACAGAAATTCACTTTGACAGGAACAGACACATATTCTGGTATGAGTTTGCCTTTCCTGCCTATAGGTCTTTAGGCAGCAACAAGTGAAGTCTTACAGAGTGTTTGATCCACCAGCATAGGATCCAATATAATACCCACCATGTCAGAACAAGGAACCCACTTTACAACAGAGGAGGTACAAGAGTAAGCCCATAACATGGGATTCATTTGGTTGTATCACATGCAATAGCACCAGGAGCTGTCAGACTAATTGAGCAATTGAATGGCCTTTTGAAGTCACAGCTGAAACACCAGCTAAAAGGTGATATTTTATGAGAATGGGGCACATTTCTTGGATACTGTCTCTGTGTTGGGGGCAGTTTTGCCCCGTAAGGGACAAATGTCTGGAGACATTTCTCATTTCACAACTGGGGAGAAAGGAGGAAGAGGTAGTGCTACTGGCATCTAGTAGGTAGAAGCCAGGCGTGCATCCTGCAATGCACAGGACAGCACCATGTCCCCACCCACCCCCACGCACCCAAATAAAGAATTATTCAATCCAAAACGTCAGTAGTGCCAAGGTTGAGAGACTCTGTTCTAGGATACAGTATACATTTTAAGTCAAAGACCTTCATATGGAGACATGTACCCCGCTGGGTCTGGAAACTAAGCCCCCACTTATGATTACTCCCATCAATCCCCTTGTGGGATATGTGCCCCTCTACATTTTGCAAATTTCGAGGAGCTGGTTCCACAGGGGAATACTTCTGTTAGGAGACAGAAAGAGCCCCATTGAACCATATGATATGGCTGATGTCTGGGTTTTTCAGGTTCTTCATACCAAAGGACCAACAGACAAGAAGAAAGTCACCATATCTTGGTAGAGGTAGTTGATGCTGATCACCAGGAGGAAGTAGGGCCACTGTTACACAGTGGGAGCAACTAGGTGATCCACTTGATATTTGGGCATCTATTGGCACTCTCTTCCCCTAATTTGATGGTATAAGGATAAGAGAAACAACCCTGGACCTGAGAAGGGCATGGTGACCAATCTGAGATCCCTTGGGGATAAGAGTCTGGGTGATGACACCAGATCAGCAACCAAGACCAACAGATGTACTAGCTGAGGGGGAAGGGAATCTAGAATTGTGAGTAGAATAGGAATGTAACATATATAAGTTGTGACCCCAAGACCACCTGCAACAGCAGGGTCTGTAGCTTATTCTGCAAACCTTCCTCTTTTAAGTTTCCCTTAGAAAGACAGACCCGCTGAAATCCTGGAGAAGATGCTCTCAGAATCTGTATGAAAAGCGAATCCAAGTGGTACAGAGGTTGATTGCAGTGGATGCTGTGATCTGCTGCTTGGATTCCCCTTCAGGAACAAAGAACTTACCATATTCCTCCCATTGCTGAGAGTGTTGCTAGCAGACAGCTCTCAACTCTTTGCCTTGTTAGAGGATTCCTGCAGCTAAAGAAAGCTTTGTCCAAGGTCACATCTCTTGTGACAACCTGCATCAGTGACTGATCAACACTGGGACATAAAGATCCAACCCATTTTTTCCAACTCCAGATAATTTTGAAAGACCATCCCAGCTCCAGAGCTCCCTGCAGGACTGACTGAGGCCTTTGTTGGGACTGCTTCAAAATTCAGCTTCTCCCTCTACCTAATTTGCTTCCATCCATTGATGTTGATCCCAAAATCACTTTCTAATAAATATCTTGCATGCTAATCTTTGTCTCAGATTTGCTGTCTGGGGAATACAATCTATGACAGTCAATAAACAAAGTAAGATCTCTATTCATGTGAGATTACATTTTAATGCAGGAAGCAGGAAAAAACCAATAAACATTGTAAGTAAATCATTAAGTATGTTGGAATATGGTAAGTATGCTAAGTTCTAAGGAATAAAGAAAAAGTAGAGCACGCTAAGGAGATCAGTAGGTTCTGGGTATAGGAGTTGGCAGACAATGAGTATTAAATCAGACATCAAAGTAGACCTCATTGAGAAGATAAGATCTGAGAAAAATTTGAAGGAGGTGAGAGTTGAACAAATGGATATCTAGATACATTCTACGTGAAGGGAACAGCAAGAGCGAAGACCCTAAGGCAGAAGTCAGCGCGTTTCAGGAGCACCTAGGAGGCCAGTGAGAGTAAAGTAGGATGAACAAAAGGGAAATACAGCGACAGGAATAGAAATTGGAGCAATAATGTGTGGATAGTCAGATTGTGTAGGGTCATTTTAATGATGGTGGCTTCTGATTAAGTATAAAGGAGCCTGGATCTTATCATCTTTCAAGAAGCCCTCCCTGATGCTCTCTAGCTAGACGTACTCTCTCTGGTCCTTCCTTTGTGTTCTCACAATGTTCTGGGCTTCCACCATGGTTGCATTTATTACACTTTTTTTTTTAAGATTTATCGTTAGACAGAGGGGAAGGGAGGAAGAAAGGGAGAGAAACTTCAATGTGTGGTTGCCTCTCGCGTGCCCCCTACTGGGGACCTGGCCCACAACCCAGGCATGTGCCCTGACTGGAGGATTGAACCAGTGACCCTTTGGTTCATAGGCCGACTCCCAATCCACCGAGCTATACCAGCCAGGGCGCATTTATTACGCTATATGATAATCGCCTCATTGTCTACCTGTGTTACCCACTTATTCATGAACCCAGTGAGGACACACTGAGATTGCACTGGTAATAGGGCATAATTGTGAGGATATAGATGGAAATAGGGAAATCAAGACATATAGGCAGCCATACGGTGAGACTTCATAGAGACCATAAAAACTGTGAGAACTGGAAGGTTATTCAGGATACAGCATAGTTCTAGAAATCTGGTGTTTTCATTGCAGCCTCTGATGTGTATTCATTCATTTCCACTCTTGTATTTGCCATTATAGTCACTTAGTACTCTGTTTCTACCTCTATAGCACCTAACACTTCCAACCAATGAATTTATATTTTCCAAGAAAAAAGATCTAATTGGCTTGGCCACACCCCAGTCAACAACTGTTGAGCAGAGCTTTTTTGCCAGTCTGCTTCATGGATTCCTGGCTAGCCAGTAAGTCACCTGCCTTTGGGTCATTTGTCCATCCCACATCCAGTTAGTTGTGCACAGAGTAGTGAAATTGCTTGGTACAAAGCATGGTCATCTATGCATAAGGAAGCACCCAGAGCCCCTTCTCCTGGCAAAGAGCTGTGGATGTGGCAATTATTAACTCTCCAGTATATATTTTTTTCCAGCTTAGCACTGACTGGCAAATGGGAAAGATCAATAAATCAATCAATCTTATATAAAGCCCACTCCTCCCAAGGGCCCAGCACAGTGCTTGGCACAAAATAGACAAGAATAATTATTTTGAAGTGGAAGGCCAGTATATCCAGACAACACAGAAGAAAGCAGTATAGAGTAGTAGTTTTGCATGTGAATTCTTGCCATAGACTGCTTGAGTTCAAATCCCAGCTTTGTCACCCAACAACCTGTGTCTTTAAGCAAGCTACTTAACCTCTCTGAGACTTAGTACTTGCATCTGTAAAATGAAGCCACACACAGCCTAGAAGTCATAGGAGTACTGGGTGCATTAAATGAGACACTACATAAACATGAAATACTTTTCTGCAGTCCATGGCATATGGTGATGCCTCAATAATAGTAGTATTGTTATTTCCCTTGGTCAGACCCATGCTAATGAACATGGAGCTCTAGGCTAAATACTGGCCTGGAAAACACTAGCCATGCCCTACCCTCAACTGAGCAAAGCAGGGTCCCACCATGCACAGAGCTTCCTAAGCACACGGTCGTTCTGAGACTGTCAGGGCTATGGTTAACTGGCTGGACCCGCTGCCTTCCCTGTGCCCCCACCAGGTTGCAGGTAACCTGGAGTCTGTGGGTCATCCAGGCAGCTGTTGCTGAGTTTATCAAAGAAAACCCCTATGAAGGGTGTACCCTCTAAACCCTCCTGGATCAGTAATAAATACACTAGTTACTGGGCAAATATACCCTCAATTTCCTGGTATGAGGGTGTTCTCATGAAAATGGAGGGAGGGGAGAGAAAAAGAGAAAGTGCGTGAGAGCACAATGACCATAGTCAAGGATTCTATAAATTATAACTCAGTATCTAGCCAAGCTTATCTTTTCTCAATCTTTAATAATTTTTTATTTTTCAATTACAGTTGACTTACAATATTATATTAGATTCTGGTGTACAAACATAGTGATTAAACATTTACATAACTTGCAAAATGATCACCTGATAAATCTAGTTCCCGTCTGACACTATACATAGTTATTGCAGTATTATTGATTATATTCCCTATGGTGTACTGTACATCCCCATGACTATTCTGTAGCTACCAATTTGTATGTCTTAATCCCTTTATCTGTTTTACCTATCCCCTCAACACTCCTCCCATCTGGCAACCATCAAAATTGTTTTCTGTATCTGTGAGTCTCTTTCTGTTCTGCTTGTTTGTTTATTTCATTTTTCAGATTCCACATATAAGTGAAATCATATGGTACTTGTTTTCCTCTGTCTGACATATTTCAATTAGCACAATACCCTCTAGGGCCATCCATGTTGTTACAGGTGACAAAATTTCATTCTTTTTTATGGCTGAGTCGTATTCCATTGTATATATGCACCACTTCTTTATCCATTCATCTGTTGATGGACACTTAGGTTGCTTCCATATCTTGGCTGTTGTAAATAATACTGTAATGAACATATGGATGCATATGTCTTTTCCATTTAGTATTTTGGGTTTCTTCATATAAATACCCAGAAGTGTAATTGCTGGGTCCTTCTTTGACTGTTGTTATAGGCCTTGTTTTAAAGTCTATTTTGTCTGGTACAAGTATTGCTATCCCAGCTTTTTTTTAACATTCCCATTCTCATGAAATATCTTTTTCCATCCCTTTACTTTCAGTTTGTGTATGTCTTTCTATCTGAAGTAACTTGTAGGCAGCATATGTAAGGGTCTTGTTTTCTTAACCATTCAGCTGTACTATATCTTTTGATTGGAGCATTTAATCCTTTTACATTTAAAGTAATTGTTTATAGGTATTTATTTGCTACTATTTTATTATCCATATTTTTATCTTTTTTCTTCTTCTTCTTTAAGAAGACTCCTTAATATTTCTTGTAATACCAGTTTGATGATGATGAACTAACTTAGCTTTTTCTTGTCTGGGAAGTTCTTTGTCCTTTGATTCTAAACGATAGCCTTTCTGGGTAGAGTAACTTTGGTTGTGGGTACTTGCGTTTCAACGCTTTGAATATTTTGTGCCAATCCCCTCTGGCTTGCAAAGTTTCTGTTGAGAAATCAACTGATAGTCTTATGAGAGCTCCCTTTGTAGGTAACTAACTGCTTTTCTCTTACTGCTTTTTAAGACTCTTTTTGTCTTTAACCTTTTAGCTTAAGTAATCTTAATATATCTAACATGGAGGAGCCTTTTGGTCACCACCTCTAGTCACGCAGTGATCAATAAGAAGGTCAGTATGAGGAGAGCTGTCTGTGCGTTTATGCAAATATAGACGTGCTTGAGATTGGGGGCTCATTCAGGGCATGGCAAGACCTACCTAACCTTGCACCATGTTAAGCCCTGCTCCAGGCTGGCATACAGACTAGGATTAAAAGCTGGTAGAAGGTAAGGTTCTTCTCTGGGATCTACTTAACCAGGAAGTGCTCCCATGGAAGGGATCATGGAAAGGTTTGGGGAAAGGAATGAGAGTAGATGCCTTGGGCTCGGGGTGTGTTAAGGAGGCAAAGGGGTGATAGGCAGGGAGAAGGAAGAGAGAGGAGAGGGAAGATGGGGTCACTGTGCAAGCTGGGCCCTCAGTAGACTGGGCAAGGAGCAAAGAAAGCTCCTCTCTCCACAAGAGCACCATAGTGGCCTGTGCTGTGGACAGGAGCCTGAACTGCCTCCCTGTTTATAGGGCCTTCTGGGGCAATATAGCTAGCTAGGCCTTTCCCTCCAAGTACTCCAACTGCTACAAAACCTTTGCTCTGCTGATCCCCCAAGGAGCACCATATAGCTATGCCAACTGGTGGCTTTGAGGAACACTTGGCAAGGGAGAAATTTCTATTAGGAGATCAATTTTCTCCCCACCCCCACAACTCATTCAGCTATGAATTTCCTTTGAGGAAATGGTGGTGCCCCAGGCACCACCAGGGGGCACTAGGGCCCCTAGGCACGGGGGGCCAAGGAAAATGAAATTCTGGAAGCATGGAGGCCCCAGGTTTAGGTGCTGAGCTCCTTGTAACAGCCCTCCTCCAGGAGGAACTTGGCGGAGCAGACCAGGGAGAATGTGTTGCTGGCTTATCTAAAGAGAAATGAGAGGACTGGGCCAAAGAGCCCTATTTCTGTCCAGCCCTACACTACCTGCCATAAAATTAAATGATCACAATGAGTACATTAATTACCTGACACAAATGCTTTAACATAACAAAATTATTAGCCATTCTAGATTTAGTGTTTGTACAGCGCTTTATATTTGCAAGGGCGTTGCAATAACTTACCCAGCTGAGGGTGCGTTTCGGTCCCTGAACAACATCCTAAAGAGTTCCTTCTGGCCAGCCAGCTCTCTGGCCTCTGCCACAGCTGGTTACCTGCCCTTCTTGCCTTCGCTGACTGCTTTTCTTTTCCTCCACCTCCTCCTGGCAGCCCCCCATCTGCTCACCGAGTCTTTTACTTCAGAGCCATAAGAGCGTTTCTTTATTTGTACCCAGATTACCTACTAGATCCTGCATAAGAATTAAAGGGGTCAAGGGCAGCAGCCCTGGGCAGGGTTGGCCATGGTGTCCAGCAAGTCTCTCTCCTCTTATGCTGATTGTGGCTGTAACTATGGATACACAGTGGGCTGTATACATAATAGAAACTCTGAGTTTGGGGCCTGATATTGCTCAAATTCCACAGGAATTGACTGTATGTCCTGTTACATCATTTGCAGAGTGTTCACTGCACTCAGGCCAGAGCAAGCCCTGGGCCCTCAGAGGTGGGGGGGAGCATGCATTGAGGGGACTTACCACTGTACAGATCCAATTTCAGACTGGATGGAATATCACAAGAAACTTTACTAGTAAAGCTTGTTGCAACTGGCTTGGGTGTGAAATCTGCTTCCCAGGCAGAGAGATCAAAAGCCCAGATGATGGATGTCTGTGTACCCAGCTCTCCTTGCTTGCTTTCATTTTCTTTCAGAAAGAGGGGTAAACATTCTGCTAGTGAGCACCGCAGGTGTTCCCTTGAGGAGTGGAAAAGAATATCACTGAGAGCAGAAAAGACCACCAAGGGATATGTCCACAGGGAGATCAACGGTCTCAAAGAGGAGCAAAATGGAGAACACTGGTAGAGGTAGTTCCAGAATTTCTATGTAGGAAGGTCTTTGGGCAGCAGCAATTTGGCTGGAAGGAGCTGGGGGTCTTAAAGTTGCATTTTTATAGCATGTATTATACAGATCAATAACATTTCTTAGCATGTTTGTACTCACACTTTACAAAAGTTGAGAAAGCATCAAGGTTCAGTAAAAAGTTTATCTTAATGCATGATATAGTGGTTAAGAGGAGAACTTCGGAACTGGACTGCTTAGGTGCAAATTTCAACTTCACCAACTAGATGATCTCGAGCAAGAACTTTAGCTTCGCTGTGATTCAACTTCCTCACCTATAAAATGTGGAAGACCATGAGTATGTACATCACAGACTTGCTATGAGGGTTAAGTGAGATAATCCATATAAAGTGTTTAGCATATAGTAAGCACCCTCATTAAGGGTTAGCTACTATTACGTACTGAGAAGAGACTGCCGAGGGCCTGGGGGTGCTTGTAGTATTCAAACCAGGTGTTCGGAAGTAAATTTCTAAGACATTCAAAGTGAGAAGAGGGATTCAAGATTTAGGTTAGGAGTGGTACGTATGGTGGGGTACTGAGGAAACTCCTGGTAAACACCAGAGAATTCCAAAGGGGTTATAGAAGGGAGAGGGCTGGGTTCCAAGGAATCAAAGACCCTCAGTTCTTTGGTGTGCATTAAGTGGTGGGGGCTGCCTGACACTCACTTTGACTGGACTAGATGTTACGTCTGAGACTAGTAGGGAGAATGGTATATTCCCTTGCCTTCTGAGTACAGTCCGAGATGCCCGTGAAAGGGTGTGGAGTGGAGGAGTGGGACAGAGGAAGATACAGGAGAGCCTGGGGTGTAGGAAGATATCTTTGGGGTAGGCAGGCTGTCCTGTGTGCTAATCAGCTGGCCTCTGTTTCCAGTCTCTGGCCTCCCAGATAGGGAAGCAGTGACTACTCTAGGGAAGGGGGGAAGACACCCGGGTTCCTGGCCTGACTCAAAGTGGTAATGAAGTGGAAATGAGCCCAGCAGGCAAGGAAACCTGGCCCCTGGCTCACAGTCCTGGGAGGGACCTTGGGCACTCACCCCACATCTTCCTCAGTGAGGCAAGAAACTCTGACAAGTCTCCCCTAAAGCTTTTTTCATCATGAGTCTATTTGAAATTCTGTCTCTTCCTGTGGTTGCCACCAGGAATATGAAGGTGCAGAGCTGAGTTCGAGAGTTTTGCTATGACTCTGCTAGGCTCTGGAACATTAAAATTGAAGCGACCTGGCTATGCCCTGGCTCTTCCCCATGCTTCAGGGGCAGAGTAGGCTCACCTGCTATGCAAGTGAACAAGAAGATGTACACGTTTCTTCCTTGGAACAACATTTTCAAGAAGACCCTGGATCAAAAACTAGAAAGCCAACTAGAAAAGCTCTGACCTGGTTACTTGAAACATTCTGGGAGATCTTCAGAGAGGATTCCTTAGGTCAGGAAGATAATAATAGGACTATAATTTATATGTAATTTAATGTATAAAAAGAAAGAAATTGGGTTTATTTGGCATACATATTGAGACAGGCACCCTCACTTGGTAAAGTCGCTTGGTCACCTGTCATGTAGAAGACATGATGCATGCTGAGGTGAGACAAGGAATTCAACAACATGGGGGCTTGACAGTCATGTTTATGACATATTGCAGTTAACATGTGCCCAGTTGATTATATTAACAAATTTTAGCTAAACATCTTTATAGAATAGATGGTTTTAAAAGATTCCTACACAGAAAACATGACTTTTAAATAATACACAAAAACATGCAAGCACAGCCATCACTTCTACTCCAACTAGGAGCTTTTAGTCACATGTCTTACCAGTCTCTGAACTTGACAAATTATATAGGGTTGTTATAAGGATTATATAAAAATATTTAAATGTCTGCTACATTTTGGCCCTTGATAAATAAAGGTTGATATTATTACAAAGAAAGGCATTACTAAGCCAAATTGAGTATTAATAAATTAACAGGATAAACAATATTTTGGCACATTTTAAAAAGTACCTAAAAGTTCCATCTCGTGTTGGGCTAAGGGCCAAGGATACAGAGATGAATTTGGTAGAGACCCTTAGTCTAGAATTTGGAACTGGCCTTGCCTAGGTTACAACAGCCTGTTGACTCTTCTCTCCGCCTTCATGGTCCCCCACGGTTCCCTCACCAACTTCCACCTTTGTGTGACCGATAAACCAGTCTTCCTCATCACATTCATTACTGATTTCCATGCCTAAAAACACTCAGTAACTCTCTTGTACTATACAGTTCTGTGTCTGTTATATACTATCTTGTATTGTTCAGTAATTTTTCTTCAATTTAAACTTCTATTCCCAGATAAACTGTTGTAGTTAGTACTTAGAAGTTACAAATAAGGAAAATAACGTTGCCCTTGAGAGAATTTAACTTAGTCAGCAGGTGATGAAAAGAGCCCAATGTCTCCCAGGCCCTTGGGAATGGTTAGTTGACTACTAATCAGTGGTATTAACACATCGAAGGAAAGAAATCTTCAGGACTGTTTGCAGTACAATTCAAAAAAGAGGAAAACCAGAGAGACAAACTTTAGCTGAATGCATCTAGCACTGTCAATGAGAGAAAAATATTGGAGAAAAACAGGAGAACCTGAACATTTCAATCATTAGCCTTTAGGACTATTTATTTCCTCTGGTCAGGAGAGGTCCTGCTCCATTATACATTATACAACTTGTATTTCTTTAGCTAAGATATCAGCATTCTTCTTATTTTGATCTCCTGGATGAAATATTCCCCTCTCTCAATGACTAGTTCTGGGAATACCATCAGGACACTGGTGTGCTAATTCTGCTTCCCAGGTACCTACAGGTGGAGATGGAGTGCCTCTGCTAGGGTCCCAAGCATACTAGTCAAAGAAAAGTTACATCTCCTTTGTTTATATGAGTCTGATAGTCAAAGTCAGATGATATTAGTTTATGGGACTCTGATAATTAAGTAAAGATCTAAGTGAAAAAGATGAAATTTATAAATCAGGAGAAAATACAGTAGAATATTTTTTAAATCTTGTATTTGAAATGCTTCCTTTAAGTAAGACATAAAATCTAGAAGCTATAAAGGAAAAAAATTAACAAAGTAAAAAATTTAAACTTCTCTACAGTAAAAAACACTATAAACAAATTTGAAAGACATGATAGACTGGGATCACATATTTGCAACATATATAATAAATGAAGGATTAATATCCACAATATATTAAGAGAACCTAATAGTGGAAAAAAGAAAAAACAATCCAATATAAAAATGGTCAAAACATATGAATTAGAAAAGTCACAGAAAGTGTGTCCAATATTGTTTTCTAATAAACATTTGAAAAATGGTTCATGTTCACATTTAAGTAAGGAAATGAAATTACAACAGCAGTGACACACCCCTTCCAGAAGAGTGATATAATGTTTAAAAGATATATGAGAGGGATATCTCAATCAGAAAAATTGATAGTCTTGCCCTGGCCAGTGTGGCTCAGTTGGTTGGGCGTTGTTCCATAAACCAAAGGGTCATGGGGTTAATTCCTAGTCAGGGCACATGCCTGAGTTGCAGGTTTGGTACCTGGTTGGGGCGCTTGTGGGAGGCAACAGATCAAGGCTTCTCTCTCACATCTATGTGTCTTCCCCTCTCCTTCTCCCTCCCTTCCTCTCTCTCTTAAATCAATAAGCATGTCCTCAGGTGAAGGTAAGAAAGAAAAAGAAAAGTTGATAGTCTTTAATACAATTGATGATGGTGTGGGAAAACATATTCTCAGATACTGTTAATGGGATATATGTTGATACAGTTTCTCCTGTAGGATCATTTGGAAACATCTACCATAATGTGACTCTTGCTATTATATTTGAAAAACAACTGGGATAAGAATAAAATAAAATCCATAGGTTGCATTTTCTTCTACTGGGAACCTCGAGGTCACTGCTATGTTGTTCTGATGAATGTTCTTCTACTCCAGCATTTTCATTCATCTTGTGCTTAGTTTGATTTCATCTTAAGAGTTTTTGCTATTGTTTCTCAGGAAGGGGTCATACGTTCTTCATTTCCTAAATTCTTGCTTGCTTGAAAATGTCTGCCTTTGGCTTGTTTATCTAAGTGACAACTTGACCAGATGTAATATTCTTGGGCTCACTTTATTTCCCATGAAACCTTGCAGCCATTGAATGTTGCTGTGTAGAATTCTGAGACCAGCCTGATTCTTCCTTCTTTAAAGTGACCTGCTTTTCTGCCTAGATTACTGAGGAATCCCCTCTTCATCCTTAAAGTGGCAGAACTTAATCAGAATATATCTTGGTTTCAATTGTTCTTTATCAGTTTTTCTTGGAGCATAGTGTGTCCTTTTAATGTGTAGATTCAGTTCTCCAAAGTTCACACCAGGGAAATTTTCTTCTGTTACATATTTAAACACCTTTTCTTTTTAATTTGTTGCATTCTTTGAGGACATCAGTTTTCTTTTGTATCATCTTTATGTGTCTTCCTTTTAAGATAAACCTCTCAAATTTTTTACAAAATTGACTTTCTTCTGATTCACTATAACTAAATTAATAACCATTTTGTTCCTTGCTGTTTTGCTTTATTTATCAGTTACGCAATAATGTTGATTGAGTCCCTAATTCATTTTCTCTGCTCTACTATATCTCTTTTCATCTCATTCTGTTGTTTTTATTACGTTGTCTTCGAGATCTTTTATTTAATTCCCATTTTTAAATTTTTCTTTTATAGCACACACCATTAATCGACAATGTCTTTTTCCTCTGGTTATATTTTCCTCAACAGTGCATTCTTTATCTATTTTTTGCATGCCATGTTCTTTTCTTTCTTTGTTTCTTTTTTTTCATTTGCTGTGTTACATTTACACATTTATCATGCTGGTAATATGAAGAAAATCCTTCATGTTACCTGTCCAACCTTACTAATCCAAGGAGTGGGCACATGTGCAAACAAGGGGGATCAGAGTTCTGAGACAATTGATAAATTGGGGCCTCTTATTTCTTTTTACATTTTATTGCTTTGGTTTAGAATTACCAGGAGAGTGCTTCATAACATATAGGGGTTAACAGTCATAGTAACTAAGCATTCCTTATCCTAACCATATGTCCTCAGAGTACAGCTATGTAGACTACCTTAGTTCATCCTCAAACTGTAGGTCTTAGGAGAAAACAAACAAATCCCCATTCTGATGTCACCTCCTCAGAGAGGCTTCCTGTGCCTACCCTTAAAGTGTGCCACTTTCTAGTTACTTATTAGAGTACCTGATTTATTAGCATTTGAAGCATTTATCACTATTTGAGGATATCTTATTTGTTTATTAGGTTAATGTTTTTCTGACACTTGTAATACAAACTCCACGAGAAAATGAACTTTATCTCTGTTGTAATTTCTATATACCAAGCATCAAGAATAGGGCCAAAGAAGACCATTGCTGTTTCAATAAGTACATATTTCTAACTGAATAAATTATACAGTGAATATCCTTAGTTCACACCTTTTTGAACCATTTAAATAATCTCATTAGAGCAAATTTCTGGAATTAGGATTACTAACTATAAAAGGAGGTATACGCATGTTATATTGTGTTACCCATTGCTGAACTGTTTTCAGAAAGGTTGTTCAAATTTATACTCCTATCAAAAGCGCAGGTGAGTACCCATTTTCCTTACCCTCAGTGAGTTTCATCAACCTTCCTAATCTTTGCCAACCTATAGTTAAAATATAATAGCTCATTGTTTTATTCACATTTTAAAATTTTTTATTTATTGATTTTAGAGAGAGGGAGACAGAGAGAAACATCAATTTGTTGCTCCACTTATTTATGCACTCATTGGTTGCTTCTTATGTGTGCCTTTACCCGGGGATCAAACCCACAACCTTGGTGTATAGGGACAATTCTCTAATCCACTGAGCAGCCAGCCAGGGCCCACATTTCCTTTTAGCCATTTACATTTCTTACTTTGTGAATTGTCTAGTCATGCAGTTTGATCTCTTTCTATTGGGTTGTTAATATTTTTTTGTTGGTTTATAAGAGCGAGTTAGATATTTGTTATTAGTTCCTTTTAATTAAGTGTATAAGTTTTCCCCTATTGTTATTTATCTTTCAGTCTTGTTGATGACCTTTCTTGTTATGTAAAATATTTACATTTGTATGTGGTTAATATTTTTCCTTTATGACTTCTGGCTTTGGGGAAATGTTTTGAAAAGCTCCCTTTACCTCCAAGATTATACAAATATTTTTTCATGTTTTCTTCAAGTATTTTTATGGGGTTTTTTTTCTCCTTTTTGTCTAAGGAGTGAGGTAGGGATAGAGCTTAATTTTTTTCTAAGTGGCTGGCCAGTTATTCCAAAATCATTTACTGAATTATTCAACATATCTGCACCGATTAGCATTTATCAACTATTGTGTGCCAGACACTTACAAAATTCCTTATATACATAATCGAGCTTAATCCTTACATCAAGAAGTAGCTTAATTAGATTTGCACTTACAGAAAAAAAAACAACAGCATGATGTGTCTTCCATGTTGAAAATAGATTGGAGGCGGGAAAGAATGATTGCAAGAAGACGAGTTATTTAAGTGACCCAGGCAACAAGCTCCTTTGAAGCTCTATACTCTAGCGTTTACAGGTTATGGCACATGGTAAACAGCGAGTAAAACTTGTGAAATGAAATATGATAGTGATTTGGACCAGAGAGGTGGCAGTAGAGGTGGAGAAAAGTAGCAAAATTTTGAGAAATAGTTTGGAAATAGAATGAATAGGTCTTAGTGATTATTTAAATATGATGTGAGAGAGGGAAGATATGAGAGGGAGATGTTAATGATGATTCAGATTTCTGGGAGGAATAGAATTAATGGGAAAGTGTTGAGTTCATTTTGAACATGCTGAATTGAAGGTACCTTGGAGATATTCATTTGAAGATGTCAGGTAAGAAGTTCGATACATTCTTCTGGAGCTCAAACAACAATTCGAATTCAAGGTATACATTTGAGGAACAAACACATACTGATAGTAATTGAAGCCATGGGAAGAGTTGAGATTACTTAAGAAAAGTATTGAATGAAAAGAGAAGAGCTTCGAGTACAGGCAGATCCCTTAAACACTGATATTTAAAGGTTTAGTAGCAGAGGAGGGAGGAGCCAGTAAAAATGTCTGCAAAAGAGCTGCTGAAAAAGTAAGAAAATGAAAGAGTATATTCAAGGAGAGAGTTCAGGATAATTCTAAGAGTGAATGACATGATGGACCATAAACACCAAGACAGAGAAACAGAGAAGTGAAGACAGTAAGGCAGTAATAGAAAGAAGGTGAAGGGATCAATAATCTGATATTCAATGAAAGGGAATAACAATTGCAGTTGCGCTAGTTTAATAAGCAAGCTCAAAGGATAGGTGATTGTGTTCAGAAAATGAACTATTAGAATTAGTGATTTTAGAAGTAGAGAATGTAGAGAGGTTTCAGGTGATGATGACAAGGTTCAGAGAGTGACTGCGATGGAGGTAGGTAGTCAGGTAGCATTAGCATTGTAGGAGGACATTGGAGATTAGGTAAATCTTTCTTTGAAGTCACTTAGGATGAGGGCAGGACTTGAGGTACAAGAGAAGACAGGAAGCCACATTCCAGTGCCTTCTGTGAACTATGAGCACACAGGAGGTAGTTAGATTACAATGACCAATCAGGCAGTGGGTGGCAAGGTTTTGATAAAAAGGCGGAGAAGCAGTGGACTCCTGGTAGCACTGGGGAGTATCCTCATCTCCTGCAGTATGTAGATGTGAGAACATGAGCAGACTTCACTGGAGGGTGCTTCAGGGAAAGAGCATAGAGAGAGCCAGGTTTGGATAAGGCAAGAAGTAGAAGGAACATTCAGAGAAATGACTGAGGGCATAGAAGTGGTAGAATTCCAGAGGGCAAATGGAAGATTTTGGCAGGGAGCGAAGAAGAGGATTGGATTAGGTCTAAGGAATTTTAGGGATTTTAGGGATGACAGTTCCATAGAGGAAAAATATGGGAAGGGAGCAGGTATTTCTCCTTGGGGCTTTGACCTATGAAAATAGGAATGAAACATGTCAGGTTTAGTCCCAACTGACCTTTAGAGAACAGTGTACATAGGGCTTAATAAAAGTCAGCTGTGGTCTGGAAAGCCCTGAAAGTATATTTCTTTTCATGTAGAAGTATGATTATTCACAGCATGTGCAAGAGAGGACAGTAGTGGGAACAAAGAAGCATGAAGTTCATGGTTCTTTGAGGGGAAGGATGAACTGTGGTCCTAAGATTAGATTTTTAGCTTCAGCATCCATTGGTGTCCTGTTTAATCAGGGATTGGAGGTCTTGGTGCTTGTAGCTTGAGGTTGGGTGTGTGGAAGAATGGATTTAGTAGTGGGCCCAGGAATTGAGCCTAGATCTAGAGGTGCAAATACAATTTAGAGCTTCCATTGGGGTACAATTTTTATTTCACTCCCCAAATATAGAAATAATGCCTAAACTACTTCAATATTATTTCAGAATATTTTCACTTGTTTCTGCAGGCTCAGATTTTAAATAGTTTCAGCCATTTCTCCCAAATTTCATTCTTATTTTAGCATATTATGTATTTGCTTAGTTTTTAATTTACATAATTGTTTTTGTTAAGTTAAATTCCAACACAAGAGAAATCATGGCTTTGTATTGATATAAAGATAGAATTCAGAAGTCCTAGTAAAACTTAAAGTTGTCACATTTAAGGAGGAAAAATATAAAGCTTTGTTTTTAATTTCTTCTTTTCTTGCTAGTGCCTTATAAAAATCAACAGAAAATAAGTTATCAAAACTAGACCAGTATCATACATGGGGCATGCCACCTTCAGCTTCTTGTGACTTATTTTTTTTAATATATTTTATTTATTATGCTATTACAATTAACCCAATTTTTCCCCCTTTGCCCCCCTTCGCCAAGAAATCCCATTCCCTCCAGCATTCCTCCCTCTTAGTTCATGTCCATGGGTCATGCATATAAGTTCTTTGGCTTTTCCCTTTCCCTATACTATTCTTAACATCCTTCTGTCTATTTTGCACCTACCAATTTATGCTTCTTAATCCCTGCACTGTTTCCTCTATTCTCCCCCTACCCTTCCCAGCTGATAACCCTCCAAATGATCCCCATATCTATGATTCTGTTTCTGTTCTGGTTGTTTTTTAAATTCAGTTGTTGATTGTTGTGCATATGCTGCCATCTTAATGTTCATACTTTTGATCTTCTTTTTCTTAAATAAGACTCTTTAACATTTCATGTAATAATGAAATGTTCTTGGTGATGATGAACTCCTTTAGCTTTACCTTGTCTGGGAAGCACTTTATCTGCCCTTCCATTCTAAATGATAACTTTGCTGGATAGAGTAATCTTGGTTGTAGTTCTTGATTTTCATCACTTTAAATACTTCTTGCCAGTCCCTTCAAGCCTGCAAAGTTTCTTTTGAGAAATCAGCTGATAGTCTTACCTTTGTAGGTAACTCTCTGCTTTTCTCTTGCTGCTTTTAAGATTCTCTCTTTATCTTTAACCTTTGGCATTTTAATTATGATGTGTCTTGGTGTGGTCCTCTTTGGATCCATCTTGCTTAAGACTTGCTGTGCTTCCTGGAGTTGTACGTCTAGTTCCTTCACCAAAATTAGGGAAGTTTTCTTTCATTGTTTTTTCAAATAAGTTTTCAGTTTCTTACTCTTCCTCTTCTCCTTCCGGCATCCCTATGATTCAGATGTTGGTATGTTCGGAGATGTCCCAGAGGCTCCTGAGACTATCCTCATTTTTTAAAATTATTTTTTCTTCTTGCTGTTCTTCTTGCTGATTGAATGCTGTTTTCTTCCTTTTGTTCCAAGTCGTTGATTTGAATCTCAGCTTCATCCCCTCCACTGTTAGTTTCCTATAGATTTTTCTTTATTTCACTTAATGTAATCTTCATTTTTGCCTGGGTCTTTTTTTATGCTATTGCCGTACTCAGTGAGTTCTTTGAGCATCCTAATAACCAGTGTTTTGAACTGTGCATCTACTAGGTTGCTTATCTCCATTTCGCTTAGTTCTCTTTCCGGAGTTTTGTTCTGTTCTTTCATTGGTGCCATAGTTCTTTGTCTCCTCAGTTTGGCTGCCTCACTGCCCTTGTGTTTGTGTTTTAGGTAGAGCTGCTTTGACTCCCTGCTTTAGTAGAGTGGCCTAATGTAGAAAAGACACCTGTAAATTGTGTGGAGCAGAACCTTAGATAATTACCAGTGCAGGGCAACTTGTTTTACTGCTTTGTGGCTCTGTGTTGGAGGAAGGCTCAGAGAAGAGACAGTGCTGCTGTCGGGCTTCCGGAGGTTTACCCGGGAGGAAGCTGTTTCCCGGCGCTTGCCTTGTTTCCAGTCATTTTACTTTCTCCCCATATGCCACTGGTGCCCTTCCAGCTCTTGCCCTCATGCTGAATCCCAGAGGGGTCAAATTTGTGTAAGTCCAAAGTCCATGTGGCCCATTAAGAAGAGTCTCCTGAAAATCTGACAGTTTCTTCCACCACCCCAACTCCCACTGATTTTTACAGCCAGAAGTTATGGGGATTATTCTTTCTGGCACTGGAACCCTGGACTGTGTGATCTGCCCTAGGGCTCAGATCCCTCACTCCCAAGGTATCCCTCCCAATTTTTATCCACCAAACGTGAATGTGAGACTGCCCATTCTGCTACCTCCCTGTGCCTCTCGGCCAGTCTGTGCATCTCTGCCACTCCTATCCATCTGGGTGAATGTGACTTCTTTAAGCCCTTGGTTGCTGGACTTCCATACAGCTTGATTTTTCTGACTGTTCTGGGTGACATTTGTTTTGTGGCCTAGTTGTAATTTTTTTCTGTAGTTGTACGAGGAGGTGAAGAATGCTTACCTACACTACCATCTTGGCCAGTTCTTAACAAACCTTTTTTAGAAACTTTTTCAGAAGAACTTCTCCAGGCAAAGCAGATGTTCCCACTGGTGGCCAACTGGTTAAAATATCCACCTCCCTGTGACTTCTTGCTCCATTGAGCTTCTGAGATATTTTTTGTCTCTGACACTCACTTGGTACTTTTCTATGAATGTATTCCATTATTTTCTCACTGTAGAAGCTTTGTTTTTTACTCACTTATAATTGCTTCTTAGATGCCTGTATTTCCTCAGAAATTAGGATGCTTCTTATAATGTAAATTGTCTTCGATTTGATGAAATATAGTACTTCGTACCACTCCCCCACACAGCCTAACATAATTCTAGACACACAGTAAGCACTGAACAAATGTTTGCTTATTGATTGACTAATATGCAAATTAAGAGGAGTCCATATAATTTGAATTTTTTAAATACAAACTGTAACTTGACCCCCAGCATTTTTTTCAAACTCTTAAGGTTCATAAGTCTTAATTGAATAAAATGTTAGATTGTTACCAAAAAGAGGAAAGGAATAAGGAACATGTAATTACTTACCTGCTTTTATAATGATTTAAACATGGACTTAACATTTAAAAGGCATTTCTTAATAATACCTACCTTACCATTGTGTAGAATTTGTCAAAACAAACAAACAAACAAACAAACAAACCCCGCAATATATGGTTGGTAGAAAAAATGACTATAAGAGTAATAGAGGAAAAAAGGATAATAGAGAAAGCATGATTTACCAAAGTTCCACAGCTAGTCTATGGTTTAGTGCTTTGGCTTACAGTACGTGTTCTTTTCACAAGGCTGTGTTGTCCCATGGAAAGGCAGCGGTACCAAAAGCATTCGGAAATGCAGCTAATTTTTGCAAAGGGCCTCTTACAACCGATCGCCTTGAAGTGACATTCTAACTGCATATGTTCTGCTGCATTCATCTCTTTCTGGCCTTCGAAGGAAAGGGAGGGAAAAGATGCAGCAAAGCTGAAGTATGATTGCTTATTAGGCATTGTTCAAAGAGGGAGGCAGTAAAAAAGTGAAACTACAATTATTGCATAGTAAAGAGCACCTTATTTTGCTCTTGGGAAAGATTGAAGGATATTTACTGCTAAAATACAATTTTCACTCACTTTGAAGGAACCATCACAAGAGTCAACTTGTTTTCCAACTTTGAACCTTTAAGTCGTTCTCATGAAATGTTTATATTTCTTTGTCTTGCGTGACTCCGTCTCTGCACACTCCCTTGTCATGTCACTCCACTGCTTAGCTTCTGTCTGACTTTTCACTTCTACACATAAATTTAAGGGCTCTCCTTAGGTTACCCCTTCCCTGCTTTTGCTTTCATTGAAATGATTTCTTATCTGACGTGCATGCATTTTAGTCAAGATTCACTTTCTTTTGCCCCTGACTATTTTATTTTTCTCTGCCTACAAGCTCATTTTTAAACCAGGTGTGTCCAAGTTGGAAGTGTCTATTTTCCATTTTGCTGAACTTACTTCCCATAATTACTTCTCTCTTGGGAAAAGAAGGGTGGCTTACAATGAAACTCATTACTCCCGAACACAGTGGGCACTGATTTTACATGGTGCAATGATGGATCTTGATAACAGTGCTTGCCCTTTTTTATATTTACTTAGTTATTTTTACTTTCTAGCTATGTTTTGATTTTTAACTATGTTTTAGCTAACTTTTTGAGCAGATTTCTTAATCTGAGATTCAATTATTATAGCTGTAAGCGATGGATGAAAATGCCTAACTATCAGGATTTTTGTGAGAATTAAGTAACATCTCTTATTTAAAAGTGGCTGGCTGTTTCATTTTACAGTTAGCTCCTCTTAAAATGTCATTCAGTTCAGTACATCCCTTAACTATTCACAACTTGAAATCATTCTAATTCTTTTCCATACTGTTGTCCTAAATGTTCTTGCCCTTAACTCGCTCAACTTTTCCAAATTCTGTGGTCTTCTAGTAGGCCGGCCATATAAATTATCTGGACACTCTTGAGAGTGTAAGGGGGCAGCCATCATCAATTATTATGCTACGGCAAAAGATATAAACTGGGACCGTCCTGAGCAAATTAAAACATATCCTATCCATTAGCTCTCTCCTTGATATAGCAGACTACTTCCTGCCCTGGGAATTATCTTCATGTTTCCTTTTCCAGAACTTCATAGCTTTATTGACCTTCTTACTCAGTATAAATTCTCCTCTTTATCGCATTATTATCAATAGCTATGCTCAGAACTGCATATACTTATTTTCTAAACCACCCTGCTTCACCAACCTCTCCATTTCTGTTAAAGGCTAGCTGATACTGCTGTTTACTGAGTTAAAGGAGAACCAGGTTTGGGAGTGAAGATGATGAGTCCAGGTTTGGATATGCTGAGTGAAATATTCAGATGGAGAGTTTATGTAGGCAGTTGGATATGTGGCTCTGGAAATATAAATTTGAGAGTTTTAGGTATATCAATGGTAATAAAGCCATGGGAATGGATGCATTTACCTTAGGAAAAAGCCAAAGTAGGAAGAGATGTTTGCATTAGAACAGAATGCGAAACATACTAGTGGTCACATAAAGGGCCAAGAAGAGCAGCTAGGGAAGAAAGAATGAAATGAGAAACTTGAAAACATTTCGAAGAGAGAATGGTCAAGTAAAATGAGAAATAAAAAATTGTCCATCTTACTGAAAGCAGTTTTCGAGGACTGGCAGGCGCAAAATCCAGATTGACATGGTTGAGGAGTGAGTGGAAGGCAGTGAGAAAATAGAAGCAGAGAGTGCAGGCAACACTTTCCACAAGTTTGGAAAGGAAAGGGGCAGAGAGAGAGTGAGAGCTAGAGAAGGATGTGGATGTACTAAGGAGGATTTCGCTCTTTCTTTCTTTCTTTCTTTCTTTCTTTCTTTCTTTCTTTCTCTTTCTTTCTTTTCCTTTTTCCTTTTCTTTTTCTTTTTCTGTAATGAGAGTTACCTACATGCTGAATAGAAAGGAACCATTGAAGAGAAAGAGGTTAGAAATAGGAATGACATGATCCTAGAGTAAAGGCCCCAAAGGAAGGCCAGAGCTCCACAGCACAGGTGGAGGATCTAGCCTTTAATACCAGGGCCTCTTCTTCCCTCTCTGCAACAGGAGAGAATGAGGAAAGAGAGGTACAGGTGCAAGTCGGAGGTGGAAAGTTAAAGGAATTTCCACTTGATGGCTTCTCATCTTCCAAAGATAGGTGTTCAATAAATATTTATTAAATCAATGAATGAATAAATAACACAAATGTGCAGAATGAAAATCTGCACAGTTCCTTATTTTCCTCTGCAAGCATTCTATTGTCTAGAAAAGCATGGGGATGATAGTAGAGATGAGCAAAATTCAGAGTACTTTTAGGGAGAGTACCTTCAGAAAGAGTACTTTTAGGAAGGGATGTTTCAAAATCAAATAATAAAGATTCTGCAAATGGAAATTAGCAGGAAAAAATGCTGCTGTATTGGGTGGAGTGGAAGCAAAACGGCTAACTGTTCTGTACAGGTCCGTTTTGTTCTATACTTTTTTTTTAATTAAAAAAAATTCTTTTTTGATTCCTAGAAGTTTCAGGACCCAAACTTAGACTTTAAGAGGAGAGCATGGAACTGTCACCTGTTGAGCAGTTATTTGCCAAGAACTGTGGTGAGTATCTTTCATTTAATCTTCATATCAACTTTATAGGTAGGTATAGTTAATACTGTCTTCATTTTAAAGTTGTGGAAACTGAGCTTCGGAGAGTATAAATGTGACAATGTCCCTCAACCAGTGAGTGGTAGAAACAGGATTCAAACCAAGATCTGCCTTCAGTCATTCTTAACTGTGGTGCCATCTCAAATTTAATAACTCCTACTATTGCAAATAATCTTCACAGTGCAATCATAAGTAAATTGTGCCCTGACATGCCATGAGAATTATTCTTGTGATATTTTTCAATCTTCAATATTCAAATCTTATCTCTCTCAATGCTCTACTTGAATCCTACCTTCTCCCAAAACTCTTCAGGACACCTCAAACCCTGATGATCTCTCTGGCCTTTAAAGTCCTACTACAGTTTGCCTGTGTTATGTATTTGATAAATTTTTCCTGCATTATAATTTAGTTGGATATTATTTATTTTTCTTTTGATTATGACTTAATACCACAAATCCACAAGCTTCGTAGAAGACAGAAAGTGTATCTTACGTCTTTTTGTTCAAAGCATCTTTTAAAGCTTCCTAAAGTCTTGTCTGTAGTATACAGTGAATAAATATTTGTTGATAAATTGCTGGATTATTCTTATCACCCATATTGGTTGAATGTTTTTGAGAGCTGTCTGCAGTTTTCAAAGTTTCTTGTTGATGTCAATTGAAATGGAGGCTTTATTATTTCTGCTGCAGATTTCTTTTCTTCTTTTTTGGTTATAAAACTGGGAATCTCAAAAAGACTATTGGTTCGTATATGTGTGCAGGGGGATTTCTTTTGAAAGTGAGTGTGGAAAAAACAGACTTTTTATTTTGTAAAGTTTTTTTGAAGCATACAAGTTCTCATAAAAAAAAAAAAGTCAAAATTGGTTGAACTTGAAGTTCCCTTCCTCCTTTCTTTTCCTTCAGAGCCTTTTTCTAAACCTACTTCCCTTAAAATGACTTTTATTGATTTTCACTCAATGAGAGTTATTCTTCAGAATGAGGATGGAGGGGTCAGAGAGAGAAATTTACCCTGTGTTACCTGTGGAATAGGTGTACGTCCGTATCCAGTCTTGCTTTATTTGTTCTGTTTCCTGTATCCAGAAACCTGCACGCTGGGGATCATTAGGTCTTCTGTGTCTTGGTCGGAGCCTGAGTGCAGTATACTAATAGATCAATTTATGTGTTCATTCATTCAGCAAACATTTATTGAGCAGGCATGTCCTAGACATTGGAGATACTAAGATGAATAAGACGTAGTCGCTGCCCTCAATGACCTCTAGATGTACATGAAGGCACCAGCTTGATGGGGGTTGGGGTCAGGGAAGGCTTCCTGAATGAGGTAACTGAATATCCTCCATTAAAAATAAAGAGATCAGCCTTGTAAAATAAATACAAACATCTAATCAAATTGGCCAATTAGAAAGGTATTTATTAAGAAAAGACAGTTTTTTACCAGTGTGTCCTGGGTTTTTTTTGTAATTTTTTTCCTAATTTCTTTGTCTCCAGTCTTATCCTGCTCCTGTATACACTCAAAATTGCCTCCAAAGTTATTTCTAAACCTTGATATCATCATGCCATTCCTGTCTTACGAATTTTTAATGGCTACTCATTCATTCATTCTACCTATTCAGCAATCACCTACTGTACTGATTCAGGTTAGTGATACGTGTTTGGGACGCAGTGGTGGGCAAACAGTTCCTCCCTTCAAGAAGACTAGAGTCTAGGCTTGCACAGTTGCAGTATCATACCCAACGAGATTTATCCCAGAAGTGATTATTGCTAATTGAAAACGAAAACAAAAAAAGAAGCCTAAAGTCTAGACCCAGAGACAGACAAGTAAGCAGGCTGTTTCAGTATAGCTTAATACTAGCTTTGACAGGTAAGCACACAATTCTGTGGGAGTCTATATAGGAGCACCTTGCCTGTCTTAGAAAGTCAGGTATTCTTCCTGAGTCTTGTCCTCAAATTTAAATCAATTCCATCCAACAGATATCAGTATTTATTATGATAGGTCCTATGCAAAACAACTGCTTTTAAGCAGATCAAGTCTAGTGGAGGAGCCAGAAAATTTATTCAGTAAATCCAGCACACTGTGGCAAGCGGATAGATAGATGCATAGGATGCTATGATAACAGGGGTTGAGGAGAAGAGGAAAATGGTGAGCAGCACAGCTTTCTGCAAGAGACAATGCCCAGACTCTTGAAGTATGAATAGGAGTTAGCTGGACATTGGAATTTCCAGTTCTTTACTGTAACAAACAAGACCCTTCACAACCCCTTGGTCTACTTTTCCAGTGCACCTTTATTTCTTCTATACCTTTGTTTTTTTAATTAGAAAGAAGAACCCCTGGATTATTTAGCTTTACACATGGGATGTGAGAAAGTACTGGATAAATAAGGCACATTTTTCTGGAACATCAGTTTTACCAGATGACAAATAATTTAAAACATTTTTTTACATTAAAACATAATGTATTTGTGGAGTTGAAGGTAAAATTTCCATTGATTTTTTTTTTTCAAGATAAAACAGGATACATAAATTCCAAGCTAGTAGCAAGTCATTTCAGGCTTACCCTTAGATAGCACTATCCATCACCACCTCTTTGTTCTGGAAAAGTTTGAAATGCACTGTCTAAGTGTGCCAAGAGCTTTCATGTCTCTGTGCCTTAGCATATACTATTTCCTCATCCTGGAGCGTTCTTCCCACTTTTCTCCTTAGGTAAACTCTACTTACTCTTCAAAGCCCAACTTAAGTATCATCCCTTAATAGTCATTTTTAACACAGTTTAAATGTCTTCCCATAATAGGTAATTTTTGAACAAAAATTATATCTCTGGCCCTGGCCGGTTGTCGCTTAGTGGGTTGAGCACCAGCCTGCAAACTGAAAGGTTGATGGTTGGATCCCAGTCAGGGTACATGCCTGGGTTGCGGACCAGGTCCCCAGTTGGGGGTGTGCAAGGGGCAACCAATCGATGTTTCTCTCGCACATACATGTTTCTCTCAATCTCTTTCTCTCCCTTCACCTCTCTCTAAAAAATAAATAAAATCTTTTTTAAAAGTATGCCTCTACCTCCTTTCCTAATAGCTTTGGACATACCTCCCATTTAGTGTTTCCACCGCCATTTATTTATTCAGCATTTTCATTACAGCACTGCTCACATTGTACAGCACTGCTCATTATCCGTTTCCTTACCCACCTCTGCTGCTGGACTGTATGCTTCTTTAGGGCAGGGACTATTTTTAAATTTGTCTTTGTGTCCTTAGTGACTAGACACTCAATAGATGTTTGTTGAATGTTGAATCTATGGGCCATTCCTTACTCTGCATGACTTCTGCTCTTCCATAGAGTAATATCTCCTTTACTTCTCATCTTCAAGGAATGATGTGTTCCACAAAAGCATATTTTTCAGACAACTGAAATTTACTTCCTGAAGTATCAAAATCTGCTTTTGATGGGAATTTATTTTTCTAAGTGTTCACATGCTTTCTTGCTCTCTTAAGTAAAATGTACTAAGAATAATGTGTTACTTGATGACATACCTGAAAGCATCAGGATTTTGTCGCCACCACCGATGGCAAGCTTTTTTTTTTTAAATCCTCACCTGAGGGCATGGTTTTACAGAGAGGGGAAGGGAGGGAGAAAGAGGGAAAGAGAGGGAGAGAAACATCAATCCTCCCCTCTCCTATGTGCCCTGAGCGGGTACCCAAACCCGTAACTCAGACATGTGCCTTAACTAGGGATTGAACCAGTGACCTTTTGCTTTGCTGGATGATGCCCAACTAATTGAGCCATACCAGTCAGGGCTGATTTTGAGTTCTTGTACTCACTTCTTATATTTTGTTACCACTACTTGCTCTCAATACGTTTGCTCTAAAACACTGCTCTTTGTTCCTTTTATATGCTTTTAAATGGATATTAAAATTAAAAAAACTAATATATGTTCATTGAAACACAAACAGAAGCATTTGAAGTGAAAAATCAAAGTCCTCCCTTTATTCTTGGCTCCCCATGCCAATATTCACGTCCACACTCTCATTGTCTAAGCATAGCCACTGTTAGCAGTTTAATGTATATTTCCACATCATTTTCTGTCAATGTGTGTGTGTATTCATGTATATACAAATATCAAATCATGCTACACATAACATTACATGACTTGCTTTTCTTCCCATTCAGCAATATACAATAGGTATCTTTGCATGTTAGCACATCCAAGTCTATCTCATTCTTTTTAATGGCTGCCCCCTTTTAATTTGACAATCTTAATCAGCTGTGAATGGGAAAGCCAAATAATCAGGCTTATTAGAATTGTACCTAAGAAAGAGTAAATCGGCTCTGAGTGAAGGCTTGAGGAATTCTCCTAGGAGTAAAATGTGTTAACTTTAGTTCATGGACTTTGTAATGTTTATTTTGGCTATTCTGGGACCCTTTTTGCTTATTTCCTGGTTCATTGTGTTTTGGATAGCTGAGGTTGCTGGACACATGACCTATGAATTAGTGAGGTATTACGTAGTCAATTTTGCATTATATAATTTTGCCATGGTTTTGTGGGGGTTTTGCATTTAATTTTTCATTTAGATTGTCTTCATAGACAGTGATTATTTTTTTCTAATTCCTAAGTGCTTGCATCATAGTACAGACTGTTGCATATGGCAGCAGTTAAAAATGTTTGGTTTGATGATTGACATAGGGCTTCTTATCGATATCATCCTGCGAGAATGTTCACTGGATTTATGGGAACTCTATAAGCTGATCTGAGGAAACCTTTTACTACTAATGAACATTAAAGTACTGACGGCATCTTGTCCCTATTTAGGTTTTATATAGGGTCTTCCTTCTACCTTCATCTGCCATAATAAGTGGCTAAATCCTGTTAATTCCACATTTTAGATATCACTGTAAGGTGTCTCCGCTTTTCCATTCCCACCATCCCCATACCTTGGACTAGGCTCTACTATGTCCCAACTGAATTACCTGTAATAGACTTCTTAATTGCTCTCCCTGCCACCTGTCTAACCTCCACCCTGCTCACTCAGTAACTAGTGCTCTTTTTAGAACAGAAACCCTACCACGTCACACCCCTGAAAAACCCTCAAGCGATTTCTCATCATCTATATCAGGGGTGTCCAAACTTTTGGCATCCGTGGGTCACACTGGAAGAACAAGAGTTGTCTTGGACCACACATTAAATACATAAACACTAATGAAAACTGATGAGCAAAAAACAGGCCTGTGCATAATTTTCATGATATCTGCCACCACAGATAAGCAAAAAAGTCCTCACATAATAACCCTAATTATGCAGCGGCCCTTTTAATAATCTTCTAAAATCATCGAGCAGGTCCCAAGTTTGTGATCACCAATATAGAAAATGTACATATCTAAGTAATAAAACTTAGTAATTAAACTAAGTCATGTCTTAAGTAAATTTACAGTTTTGTGTAGGGCCACATTCATAGCCATCCTGGGCCACGGGTTGGACACCCCTGCTTCTGTAGGATAATGCCTACTTTTCTTAGCTTAGCGTACATAGCCTTTTGCGATGTGCCCCCCTTCTCGTATGCCTTGCTACCCCATGCCTCCTACTTTAATTTCTAGGGAAATCAAATAGCTTATACTCCCTTCAACACATTACACAGAGAAATCGCAATAAATGCTTTTTAAATGAATAAATGAAACACCTTATGTAGCTAGAATGACCATTCAACTTTCTTTGCTCAGAATGTTCCCTGTTCACACATGTCATTCCGGGTAATTATTAATAATTCTCCTTTTCACTATCAAACTTGCCTCAGGCCAATGAATTACATGGTCATGCTAAATTATAGCAGTCATCAAATTGTTTTCTAACTCTAGTCTCTTTTACTAGATGGTGAGCTCTTTGGGGGCAGAAATTTTATTCATTTTACTTTTATATTCTCATTTATTTATTCAGTTAAGATTGATACTGTTAGGTGTTGAGGTGTAATGTTGAATAAAGCAAACATGATTCTTGCCTTCATGAAGTTTACAATCCAGCAGGAACAAATAATCTAGTGGAAAGAGCAGAGCCTCAAACAATTAGTACAGCTGTATGAATGACTGACTAAGCATGGATAAAGACTCCGAAGTTCCTGAACCAACAACCCTAATTGCATAAACTGCAGAGAGAGAAATAGTCATAAACAAAAAAACTCTAGGTTGTTCAAATTAACCATTTGCTTGGTAACTAAAAAATTTAAATACAAACAACACATGTACACCTAAACATACCTAATAATTAGATGCTATCTAATGTTAAACATAAGGAAAAAGGACCATGAAATAGCAAGAATGAAACTTCGTGGGTTCTGTGTTTTCAGACAGACAATTTGTAAACCAACATGGTTCTTTTCAGGGTGGATTATCAGTATATACTACTCCCACCCTCTCATTTCTTTTCCAGATGAGAAATCTGTAGTTGCAGAAACTGAACCACAGAAGAAAGGAATGGTTTTTTAAACCATGATTAGATTTTGGTTGGGCTTTGCTTTCAGAGCTAGGACTACCTGCTATTCTCAACTTTTTAACCATGTTCCCAGGGACAAATCACAAAACCCTTTCAACCTCAGTTCCCTCGTCTATATATAAAATAGTGATAATATTATCTCCAGAATTAACCTAAAGATTAATGAGATTATGTAAGGGCATTTAGTCCTGAAACCTAGCTCCTGGAAGGCACTTGGAATGTTAGTTCTCCATCCATTTCCCTATTTATCTTCTGTATGTGGTGAATTAAATGATGATACAAAATGATTTGAAAAGAAAGAACTATAAATATAAACACCAATAAAAATTTTAATGCTCAAACCTGGGTGCTTAACTAGGCCCTCTCCACCTCTTCTAAAAGTAATAGTTTTATTTGTATTTGTTTATTTTCTTATAGGCAAAGACCCAGAGAACCATTCCAGGAGCCAATCAGTAGGTAAGATTTTTCCGAAAAAAGGCAGAGTTTATGAGGAAGCCAGGATTTGGGGGTCATTTAGCTGCAGCGGGTGTCAGTCTACTTTTGGTCACTTTTGGGTCAAGAAAGCAAGAAGAACCCCAAACCCACCAAACCATTCTTTAGATTCTTGGTGGTGGTGGTGAACAAAAGCAAGAACTCTCTTCCGTTTCCAGTGTCTCAGCACTCCAAGACTTGGGAGCTCTTTGGGGAGGGACAGCAGGTTTATTCTTCAGGAGTGCCCTGGGTCTGGACTCCATTTCCCAGAGTCCCTTAGTGCCCTAATGTATTCAGTGCTCAGAGTGCCTGTATGTGTGTGAGTGTGAGAGAATGTGTGCGTGTGTGTGCGTGCGCCCGTGAGTGTATGTGTGTCTCCGAGTCCCTGGGAGAGTGGAGGCTCATTCACTGATTAGAGCCAGCGCTGAGAGGCAGCACTGCTCCTTCTCTCACACCAACCGAGTCTCTTAATCTGTACATGCAATCCCAGGCAGCTCGCGAACACAAACCCGGGGCCAGCCGCCTGCTGCTGCTGCTGCTGCCGCTGCCGCCGCCACCGCCGCTGCCTCCGCCGGCCTTGCGCACCCGGGACTTTTCATGCACCACACTCACCGCCTTCTTCCCTCCGTGTCCTGAAAAGTGTGACCGTTCTCCCAAGGAATTTTCACGGCAAGTATGAAGAACAGAAAGGGGTGTGGGTGTGTGTGCGCACAACAGAGGGGTGAGTGCGAGGGCCGCAGGGTTGCTCAGGAACCTGGCTAACTTTCCAGGTCCGTTTCCTAGGGAATCGGGAGGCTCCCCCGACAGGGTCAGAGGCTGGGACCTGGACTGGCGCGTCTTAGATCTTCAACACCGAGCCTCCCGGCATCTGTGCCCTGCGCGCTCCGTGCGCTGCCTCACTCAAACTTTCCGTCTAGAGTTTTCCTTAATGTGTTTTATTTGGGGGGTGCGAGGGGGAGGGACCAGACGCGGGAATTGGACAAGTAGGGAGGGTGAGGGGACAGCAAGGGAAGGGAGAAGGGCTCCTTTTCTTCGTCTTTTAATAAGACCCATCCCCACTTTGTTTGGGTCAGTCGGAAGAATGCCCTCTCCCCGGGCTCTCCGGTCTATCCTGGGTTGATTTCCGGCGGGGCCGGGACCTGGTGGTACTCAGTGGGGAGCCCGAGGCGGCGGGGTGGGATGGAGACGGGGCGATCCGACTGAAAAAGGACTCCTACCGCCCCCACACAACGCACTACCTGCCGGGTGGGGTACCCGTGGAGAGGCTGGGAACCTTGGTCCCCGGGTGCTCGGCTTACTTTCCTGGCGGGGCGGGTGTGAAGGGCGTGGAGGGAGGAGGGTGAGATGGGGGAGCTGCTGCGGACTGCAAGGAGGCAGGTGCTGGCACAGACGGTGAACACTTCTAACGCCACTGGTAAACTCCCTGCTCCATTTAGCTGAACCCGCCTGGCCCGAGAGCAGCCCAACCCGCGGGGGGTCTCTTGGGATTTTCGGGACTGGGACTCCTCTCCCGGCGGTTTTACGAAGCAGGGTGGGAGGACCACCATATAGACAGCGGCACGTTGCTCTTTTTGTAGTTTTATTTTTATCTTAGATTTACCTGCCTTAAACTGAGTAACAATTTCTCTTTCTCCGACTTGAGAACAAAACTTTTCAGCGAACACGCCGGTCGCTGCGGCACTGTGGCCATCCGCGCCGCGCTCGTCAGCCGAGCCGGGCGACCTTCTCCACCCGGAGCCGGGCCCCGCCACCGCGCTCCCAAGCCTCGGGCCATCCCCCTCCCCAACCCCGGGCTTTTCAGGGCTCGGCCTGAGCGGTTCGCCTTTGTGCTTTGTAAAGGAAAGCCTTTTCTTCCAGGGCACACAAACTTGGGCGGAGAGCTTCCGTGTGGCCCCGGGGCGAGGCCGCCCACTGTGGCGAGGCCGGCCATCCGAGGGGATGCCCGCTCCGGCCTCCGCTCCCTGAGCTCGAGGCCCGAGTGGACCCCGGCTGGTAAGGGCGCGCAGGAGCCCCGAAGTAGTGGGGGCTCGGGCTGCTGGGAGGCAGAGGAAGAGCTTTCGCTTCCCATTAAGAACGCGGGGCTTTCTCGGACCCTGGCCGCGACTCCAGTGGAACGCCAGGGCCCGGGCCCCAAGCCGGACGCGCGTCGCACCCGGCGGAGGCTTGAGGTGGGGGGCTTTGCCCTGCCTGGCCCGGACCGCCCGGGTCTCTGGCCTGTGCCGCCTTCTTGCCCCGGCAGCCGCTGAGAGGGAAGGCTCGGGCGCACTCTGCCCACGATGCCCACCAGCCACGCCTCGCCTCTCGCCTCGGTTCCGGACTCGGCTTGAGAGGAGTAAAGGGGAAAGAAGGGAAAATAAAGAAGAAGAAGAAGAAGAAGAAAGAAAGAAAGAAAAAAAACGGGCAGTGAGGAAGCGTCGAGTCAGAATGGAGGGAGTGGGACAGGCAGGGGTGTCCGGCTTCCTCCTGTGCCTGCCTCGGGGGTTCTTCCCGAGAGTGGCAAATGGGCTGAGGGGGGGAAAGGCAGAAAGAGCGTCGAGGAAAAGCTCAGCGGCCGTCTTCCGTTCCCATCCCTCCTGGCCCGCAGGAATCCTGCAAAAGTGGCGTTAATTCGCTCGTTGCGCTCCGGGGCGAGGTAGGGAAAGGCGGAGGGCTGAGAGGCACCGCGCCTCTAGTGACCGACGGGGCCGCGGCCGGGCACCGAGCGAAAAGGGACTCACACCTGTTTGGCGAGCGGCAGCCGGGCCGCCGCGGCGCGAGAGGCAGGGCCCTCCCTCCCGCGCCCAGGCCCGCAGTGCCAGAACGGGGACCGCCGGGCTACCCCGCACCGGCCCGCATTTGCAGGACAACTGGAATTCAGGAGCCCTGTGGCTGCCCGGCGAAGCGATGGCGCGCGGCGAAGGGACCCGGGTAACCCGCGGGGCGGGGCGGGGCTGTGCTGGGGCTCAAGGTACTTGGACTTTGATCGAAGGCAACTTCCTACGAGCCCCTGCCCCGCGGGCCCTGTCCGACTGCGGACCAGGGCCCCTCACACTTGTCTGTTCTTCGCCGGCCGGCGCCCTCGTTCCCCAAAGTTACAGATTGTTTCGGGTCGAGGTTGTTAAGACCTAAAGTATTCTTTGTGCAAAGGCAACCGAGAGCTGGAAGGAGAGGTCAGGCCAAGGAGTGGCGGCCTCCGCTTTGCGTTGTCCCGAAGTTGATGTAGGCTTCGACTTCACGTCTTCTTTCTCCGTTTTTCCTAAAAGAGTTGCTTTTTCCCGGGCTAAGACTCTTACCGCTGGATTCTGCAGCGCTCGCTGAGCCGGCAGCCCCGCAGCCCCGCACTCAAGACAGGCCGGGCTATCTCGGATTCTCACCCCTTAGCCAAGCCAGGCCTGGGTCGGGGTCCAAATCTGGGACCGACACCTGGCCACGTCTGATTCACAGGCGTTGGCCCCAGCCCTGGAACGGTGTTAGCCTTATGCTTCCTGAGCTGTTGCATATGGTGGTAAAATTTGTGTTAGAGCCGTGTTTCCAGATACCCCCTGGGCATTTGGTGTGCGGGAATTCTCTTCTGGGGAAGAAGTCTATGAACTTAAAAAATTTTTTCTTTCCTGAGTTCTCCACCACCCCCCATTACCCTGGCCCCATTTCCCATTGTTCTTTGCTTTTTAAGTTGCCTGTTAATTTTGTTAAAGTTTATTTATGCAAAGGAAAAACATCATTTAATTTGTTCTGTTATTTTCATTCCTGGCTTTTGGAAACAGTTCAGAAACCACAAAAATGTCACCTGTTGTAATAAGCAGAAGTGTCGTGTGTTCATTGTAATTGCCAGCAGAATCATAGTTTGGTGGGCGTTCAGAGCTCAAGCTCCGGAGAGAGGCTTTGCAGCTTTCTTTGTGGCAGTCATTTGCAAGAGGGTTTGGCTCCCAGCAGCAGCAGTGTAGCTTCCTTCTACACCCATCCCTGGCGCAGGTCAGGAAGCCCAGACCCTGGACAGGGATGGTTAGAGGCTGGAATGGGAAACTGCCCACTCTCAGAGACTTTGTCTTTGGCTTTCGGTTTTTCTATGTGAAAGTGGCTAGTTTTCACCGGAGAGCGGGGAGCCCTGCGCATCAGCTCAGACATTTTCACGTTCCAAACGCTAGCTTCCTCGTTTCATTTGTCTTGGTTCTGGCATGTTTAACCACGCAATTAGTGATCTCACTAATTATTCAGTTAGTTGGCGTTTTGTAATCACTTTAAACCAGGGTCGGGTGTGTGATTTAACAAACAAACTCCCACACTTACAGACCTGAACCAAACCCATCATGTCAAGGATTTGAAAATTTTAAAGCTCAATATCTGTTGATCCCTCCGTCCAACCTCACTGCCTGCTAGACAATTTATTTAGCTTCGTGGATTGATCCCTCCTCCTTGTTTAGTTAATTCAACAAAGACTTTTTGCAATCTGTTTGGAGTTTGTCTGATGCCGTGGAAAAGTAGCTGATGATTTATTTGGTTGCTTTTCGATTTCTGTCTTCAGCCCTTCTTTCTCCTCCTTTCAGCAGGGATGTCAGCTGTTATTACTTCCTATTGATCCCTTTGCAAAGTGAGAAGTGAACTAAAATTAATGTCAATTCCACTGCTCGGATCAATAGCTGGAGTTATTTTAATCTGGATTTGCACGAAGTGCTAAATTAAAAAAAATCAGCATAGAGGCAGAAAAGTAACAGTTACTTACTTTCCCTTTGCCCGGTTCTTTACAGTCACCCAAATGCTCCATCAAGCTGATTATCTTACAATCCATATTTTTTTAATTAAGAGGGTCAGTTAGTTTTCTTATTTTGGGTTCTGTGTTTAAACCCATGACATTTTGACATTGGGAGTGTATTAACTATAGATTTTCATAATGACTGTGGTCTGCTGAAGCCTCATCTATACAAGTTGTTAATGTGAGGAGGGCGTAAGAAAGAAAAAGGAAAAGAAAAAAAGCACTCCCCCTTCCCCCACAGAGGCCAACGCCCACACAGTGGAGTAAAAGGGATGTGGCCTGGAAAAATATTGTTGATTTATTTTCAGTATAATGAAGTTTCAAATGAATAACCAGGTTTGAGTGATTCACCGTGTTCTGTTGGAGTGTCCGGTGCTGTCGCCAGATTACTAATTTATGAAACTCATTTAACATAATGAGGCGATCCAGGAAGTAAAAATAGACCGCGAATCCGAATCCTTGGGTGATTGGTTATTTTGGGGGAGAAACATTCCTCCCCTCTCCCCCAGTGTGTTATGTTTGCCCTTTTCTCCAGCTTGCCTCATATAATACTGCTTGTTGATGGACGAGTAGTTATTTCTGTTGTGAAAAGCTGGTTTGAACCCTTGGAACAGCTCTAGACCCACTTTCAGAGCATCCATGTTGTGTGACCATTAATTTGACTTGAAAACAGCCAAGAACAGGATTCCCAGACTTGTCAGGCTAACTGTCTGTCCTTGGCAGATCATTCCCTGCACTGCTATAACTTGACAGGAAAGTTATTTAAAATTTGGAAGAGAGAAAAATCCGTTAATGTGAGATACATAATCTGGTAATTTAGCAATGATGTCTATAAGGAAAGATGCCAAATGAGGAAGCAGTCTGATGGTGTGCACTCATCTTCCCAATTAATAACAGTCATTGACATGTCTACTACAGGATGGGAGAAGGAAATACTCTCTTTGCACTGCATTAAACCAGGAGGATTCATCTATAGTTTAACTGAGGCTTCACTATTTGAGGGAATACCAAATATAGATACTCCATTATCTATGTGGGTTTTTTTAAAGGGAGGGGTAAATTATATTTGAGACATAACTCTCAATTTAAAGGTTATAATTTGTAGCAGATGGTGATTTTTGGTTATACTTTGAGTTTCATTTAAGTTTCTTTTTAGTGTATATATTTGAAGCTAGTAAGTCCTAGTATTCATCTTGTGTTATCCGGACTTTTGATATATAGCCCTTCTCCCACTTCCCACTCAAAATAAATTTGAAACGGAATCAATGGCTGTGAAAATGTACAGCCTAAATTTAAAAGAGAAATTGAAAGAAGTCTCCTCGAACTCCAATTTGTTCCAGGGGCCTTCATTGGACATCAACTCTGACTGGGCCAACAAGCAGAGCAAAATAAGTCAGAAATTTTGTTAACATTTTGCTCTAAATGTTAATGGCAAATTCAAGGCAGTTTACAAATCTACTTAAGAGTGAGTGCATTAGTAACTAAAATTACCGATCCATTCTTTGCTGCCCCTGAAAGACAGATGCTGCTAGAGAACATATGCCAAAGGCACCCATTATGTATTTAAATATTTTCAGAGACACCAGGCATTTTATTGATGAAGGTTTTGTTTCTTCTCAGAAAGGAGAAAGCCTGTTTGTTTAGAGAGAGGTGTGCAGTACTTCTTTCTAGAAACAGTCTTAGATGACACATGAAGATGTATGTTTATGCATGTGCCAATATGTGTGATTTGTCCACACGCACGATTTGTACTACCTAACATGTACAGATGTTTATGGTCCAGATGTGCTTTAGGGATATTCAGTATGAGGGTGTTGGTAAGGGAGATGAAGTGCAGACTTATACTTCATAGGGGGTCATAGAGGTAGATCCTGGTCTCTGTTTAAACATCAGGCCTTCCATGAGTGGCGTATGCAGGTGGAAGCCCCTTAAAATATAGACCCCACCTAATCTACTGGGTGACTTGGCCTTCCAAAGCTCATTTGCTCAGGGAATATCATATGGGGAGGTTTTATGATTTTTTTTTCCTTTGCTGGGCTCAGGCGCATTTCACCCGGAACGTGTAGGGACCAAAGTCAGCTACGCGTACATCACAGTAAGTTGTCTATTGATTTTCCTGAATGAAAATGGTCTGATGCTGCTACCCACTCGCTCCTAAAGCCTGTGGTGTCTCTTGCCCGAGCATCTGTAAGCCAGAAGGATGGCATTTCAATCACTTGGGGTTTCCCATTTTTTCCTCCCCCTAACCTGCCCCCTCTATTTTTTTTCTTTGCTGTTTCTTCAGGTCTTAGAAGGGGATGATTCCCCAGTAACATCCCCCGCCCTGATCCAAGGTGCCGCTCAGCCTCCCTCCCAGGGAAGACTGCTTCTTGTGTGACACGGGCCATAGAAAGAAACTCCAATGGACTTACACCGGGCAGCCTTCAAGATGGAGAACTCATCCTACCTCCCCAACCCGCTGGCATCCCCAGCATTGATGGTTCTGGCGTCTACGGCTGAGGCCAGCCGCGATGCTTCCATCCCTTGTCAGCAGCCACGACCCTTTGGTGTACCTGTCTCAGTAGACAAGGACGTGCATATTCCATTCACCAATGGTTCCTACACCTTTGCCTCTATGTACCATCGGCAGGGTGGGGTGCCGGGCACTTTTGCCAATCGTGATTTTCCCCCTTCTTTACTACATCTCCACCCTCAGTTTGCTCCCCCAAATCTCGATTGCACTCCAATCAGTATGCTGAATCACAGTGGTGTGGGAGCTTTCCGTCCCTTTGCTTCCACTGAGGACAGGGAGAGTTATCAGTCAGCCTTTACACCAGCCAAGAGACTGAAGAACTGCCATGACACAGAGTCTCCCCACTTGCGCTTCTCAGATGCAGATGGCAAGGAATATGACTTTGGGACACAGCTGCCATCTAGCTCCCCCGGTTCACTTAAGGTTGATGACACTGGGAAGAAGATTTTTGCTGTCTCTGGCCTCATTTCAGATCGAGAAGCCTCATCTAGCCCAGAGGATCGGAATGACAGATGTAAGTACTTCGGTGTGAGCCCTCCCTCCCCCCTAGTAAGCCCTGCCTTACAGTAGTGTTCAACAGGTTGGTGACCTTTCTCCTGCTCCTAGTAATGGGAAGGGCCAATTCCTTCCCATGCCATAGCTGTGGAATACTAACATTTACTTGTCTCTGTCAGTATGCATTGAGGGTTCTGTAGAAAATGTTTTTCTGAAGGTAGCCAGAGGCAAGCTTACCTCCACACTGCCTTTCTCTCCAGAGCACGGTTGGCTTATTCCCTGGAGACTCTGGAGTGAAGATGGGTGCCATATAGGTACTGGAGTGAATGTCATTTCATTGGAAATGTAGGTTCCTAGGGAATTTGGGGGCCTGAAGAAACTCATCCACCCCTCTTCTCTTTGCTATCCTCATTATGTTTCTCTGATCTCAGTATTGTATTTTAGCTTTTCCATTGTATCACATCCACTGGACTCCACGTGAATTTATTGTCACAACTCTCAGCCCTTGTCCACATCAGGCTATTTTTCAAAGCAGGACAAAGGTGTCGTCAATCACCATAAAGCATTTCAAACAGCTGTATTTTCCTTGCAATTGCAAGGCTAGAAAGCCGACTTCTCTTGGGATTTAACAGGTTTGCTGGATGCTTATCCTGGGGCTCACTTTTAGGACTAGACACGGTTGACCTGTGTGACTGCTCCATATTTGATGTTCACAACTATTATTAATTTCTGCCTGTGGAATAGCTTTCTCATGTTCTCCAAGTGCCTTGTTGGACTCTGGCTACCCTCACTACACCTTGATTTGGAACTTGTAGACTAGGACTACTGAACCCTGCAATCTTCTCATCTAATATAATATAATCAGAAAATAATTGCGTTTTGAAGCTTTTGGGCTGTGGGTAGACAGAGCAGTTTTCTTCAAGCCTGGTGAAAATTTATGAACTGAGGGTGTTTTTCCACCCAACCCTTTGTTCTAAGATTTGCTTCATTTTGTTTTCTTAAGAAAACTACATCTGAGGTTTGCTTTCCCCTCTTCTCTATTTTGTTGTGCTCCCGTCCTCTCTGTAACTACCAACACGAATACCATTTTTTCTCTTCTCTTTATGATGCCGAGGAGAGTAATAGAGACATTGCAGCTCTCTCCCCTGTCGGCACTGCTTCCTCAGGCTGTCTCCTTGAATTAGGCACTGTGTTAACTTTCCTGCGCTAAAAGGCATCTGCCTCAACCCAGCGTACCTTTTCAATAAAAGTCATCATAAAATCAACCTGCCTTGTAAATCCATCGCTCTTTGGTTTTGAAATATGTTGCAAGTGTGTCTTTTATGTCAGCGTCTGTAAGCCCGAGACCTCCCCATTTAAGGGAGTAGGCTTCTGTGTGACAGCACAACTGCCCGTGTGCGTTCTCACTTTTGCTTTAGTTCCTCTTCCACCTTTTCCCTTTCTGTACAGCTGACGTGTGTGTTATGATCCTACTTTTGGATATACCTGCTGAACATGGATTGGCTTTGTGTTGGTCTGTTTTATTTTAGTTTAGGTTAGTTTTCATTTGTCAGTATGCCAGTGATCAAGACTAGCTATAATCTGACCTCTGGCTAAAATTGCTCTGGATTAGGGTGTGACAAATTCTGCTCGTTTCCTCCAAGTATACAAGTTGAAAATGAAATCCTCTCAAAACTAATAGACCATAAAGTAACATCTTCAGATAAAGATTCCTTTCTTTTCTCCTAACAAATCCAGCTTGTCTCCATTTTTCTGTCTTTTTAGCCCAAACCTGTATCATACCCCCAGAGCAGGAGTAAGCTTGTTAGTCAAGTCAGAACTCATAGACGTGGATATCCATTCCCCTCCGAGTGTCAAAGCCATAACTCTTCTGTTTGCCTGGTTTGCATTGTGTGGTGGTGCCATCCCCCATGGAGATGGATCCCTCACACAGGAATACGCCTGGGTGGAGAAAAATTAAATGAATCTGTCTCCCAAAGTGAAATGGAATTCTGACCTTGAAATTAATGAGATTCTGATCAGAAGGGTAGGGAAACTTCTTTATTTCAAATTGTACTGTTGCATAAATTGGAGCCCATTCCCCCTCTATTTGTTTAAAATAGTCTTCCTTTAGAGAGTAGTTTGCATTCTCTTTTTCTCTTACATAAATATTCAGCCTATGGGCATGTGTGAATGTGGGATGTTTGTACACCCATAATATTATCTAGAGTTCCATTTGGGACTGATCTTCAGCAAAAAAACAAAGGTGCGAAGTGAAGAAGAGACTGCTGCCCGGTGATAACCCTGGATCTGTGCTCTTTTCTCCTTTCTTTTCCTTGAGCAGCGTAGCAGCCGCCACAGGGCTGTACTGCATAGCATCTGTGCTTTTGATTTGGAGTGTGTGGAAGGCTGAAGAAACATTTTTCTGTCGAGGAGGGTTGAAGAGGCACTGTGACAAAGTCTGCAGCAGCTTTCTTGGCTCCTGTCATATGCCGATGTGTGTCAGAATATTTATGGCCTGTTTTATGTAAATACATATTTAAGGGCCGTTAGAAGGCCTGATTATTCCCACTAGATGCCTTTCAGGTCCTCCCAACAGAACCGTTTTGAAATAAGTAATATTTCTCAGAAAATCGAGTGACAGTATATAAGACTGCTTCCAAAGGGAGAGCTTGAGGGGCAGATGGGGTAGGGAGGGGGATGGGAAGGCAAGAAGAGAGAGGATAGAAACTGTTCAAAAGAGCAAAGGAATAGGTTAAGTGTCTTTTGCCCAGACTGCCAATATAATATAAACTACATATATTTTATTATTTTAGTCTTAAAATTTAGAGTTAATTTCTGATATGGTTGACTCATTTTTCAGTTCTCTTCATATAAATAAAATTTTTTTCATAAAATGTAAAAAAAATGTTTTAATTAAATACAGCAGTAAAACTCCTAAAGAAGCATTTAGCCCTAGGGTTATTTTTTTAGGGAGAGGGGAAAGAAGGAGGGTAATGGGCACGTGTGTGTCCCTTAAATAGAGCAGAAGTTTTCTGACCGAGTTTTAGGTCAATGAAAAATCAATGGAAACACTGTTTTACAATGGAAACACTGACAGTTTTTACTGTTGCAGCCACCCCCTGCTCACACACTACATCCATAAGCAGATATGATCACATGTGAGAGTATCTGAAAGAGGGACCTGCATATGTGGTGTAATATATATGTGTTCTTTCCTTCAATCTGGATGTTGATAGGCAGGATTTCTTTTGTTATTAAATATGCATTTTTGTAGAAAGAAATGTAGCTCTTTGGGTAAAGTATTGTCTCTCCTAGTAGATAATTCCTGTTTGCTTGCCTGTTCATCTACCTGGCATCACAGGTGATTCCCGAGGTAGGTGTTGGGCTCTATGGAAAAAAGAAGCCTTTACTCTACATGACTGACTTATTTGCCCTGGAAAAAGGGAGAAGTATTTTGTGAGAAGCTGTTCGTGGAGGATGCATAATTCCCCAGGAAGGGGACTGAGGTAACTCCTGTTTATTGTCACTCCCTGAACCAGTCTCCCAGGGCGTCTTGTCCAGGGAAACGATGCTAAAATTTATGGACCAATTACAAATAGTCCACGTGTGTCTTACATATGAAGTGTCTACAGATATGTTTCCCAGGGCTTTTAAAATAAACATTTCCTCATTAAGGAAACTTTACAACAAAGGGAAGATAAGTATTGTCTGTTGCCTTGTGCTAGAATCTATACATTTATTACCCCCTTAGCACTCTGGCTCTCATCATGTGCATTTCCTTATTATTCTCTTTGGACCACCCCTGTGCCTAGGTTTCTGCCTGGGTGACACAGTCTTTGGCTAGCCTGCCACTCTATCCACTCAGCCCAAATTGGAGTTGGCTAGTATGCCTGCTTATTTGAGGGTTGAGAGGGACCAGAACTGCCTGTGTTGAGTGATGACTGGCCCTGCCTTCTGGCTAACCTCAGGAATGGGTTCTGGGCACTGACTACAAGTGGTCCTCTTTCCTTGGCCTTTCCCTATGGTCAGGCAGATTCACAGGTAGGCAGGAAACTGATAATTCACAGCAGCTCCAGGATGCCCTACTTTCATTCTCAGGTCCCAAAAGCCCTGAGTAAGATGATATTTTCTACTTTGAAATGAGTCTTAAAAAGGCATGGACCATTTAAGACCCTGTGTTCTAAGAATCAAATACTATGGGTACATAGGCCCCGGTCAGCCCAGAATGAGGAGGGGCAGCTACATCATAGCAGTGTTGTTAGGGGGGATACTTCCCAAGGGCTCTGGGACTGGAGTGGGCAGGGACCCTAATCTGGGCTTTTAGGAGAATTGCTTTTGCTGGAAAGAATGTTTGGAGCAGTTCTCAGGTCACCAGGCAAACTTCTGGACTGTAGCTGGAGCAGATGACCACTGTGAAAAGGTCAGCAAGTCACCAGACCGAGATGGGTCAGATGGTTTTCTCTGTACTGACTGCCCAGACATAGCCTGATTGCTGCTCAGCTGCTCCCTGGGTTCTCCGGGAGTCCCTTTAAGAACTCCTGTGATGTGTTTGGTTGTTTCTGGTTGTTCACTCCCAACAGTCATGGAGACTCCTTTTCATGCTGCTGGGTTTAATTGTCTTGTTGGGATAAAGAAATGTTTGCACAGCTAAAGTGGGGCCGGGCTGGACGGGAGCAGTCCCTGATGGCTGCAGAGCCAGCTGGCCTGGCTTGGCTCAGCGCGCTGCCCGCCCGCCCGCCCGGCGGCTGGGCTCGCTCCCGCTCCGGCTCTCGCTCTCTTCCCCGTCCTCTCTCCACGCCGCGCCGCTCTGGTCGGCGGCTGCCTCCTCGCACGGCCGGAATGCCTAATCACCATGGTGAGAAAACGGACACCGCAGCCGTCCTCCCTCCCCGCCTTGCGCCCTCCCTCCCATCAATTGTCATGCAGAAGTGATCCGGGCTGCCGTTTCCTCACGGCCGCCAGCCTGCCTCTGGCCGCTCCGGGCATAAGGGTGGCTGGTAATTGATCGTTTGGGGGAGGGGGCGCAGAGAGGCGCGAGGCCCGGCCGGGGGAGGACGAACCACAGAGTGGGCCCCGTTGGCTCGCTTGAAAAAGACCCCCCAGCATCCGCCACTGAGATGGCTTTCAAATGGTTCCACAAATGTTAGTGACTTCGCCGTCGCACGGCCGGACTTGGAGGCTGCGGGACAACTCCCGGCGCTGCCCCAGGCTGTCTCCGCGCCGCCACCTGCGGTTGGGACCGAAGGGCGGCTCTCCTCCCCAACCCGCGCCCCGCCCCGCCCCCCACGTTCCTCGCCCCCGGAGCGCACTCCTAACCGAGCCCTTGTTCGGTTTCCTGGACGTCGCCTGAGCCGCAGAGACAGTGTGGGCCAGGAGGAGGGCGACCCGGGAGGGGGCACACATCTGCGGATGTCGGGGTGACGCGGGACCTGGCGGGAGGTGCAGGTGGGCAGGTGGCGGAGTGGGGAGTCCATGGGGACACGCGTGTGGGAGGGGGGCAAGGCGACGGTGGGGAGGGCCCAGGGCGCGCGGCAGAGGGAGGATGGACGAGTCCTCGCGCATCTGGAGCAGGCTGTTTTCTCGGCACCCGAGGACTTGGAGGCTTCTCCTGTAGATTCGAAATGTTTTCCGCGTCTTGCCATCCACGTCTGTAGAGAGTTCCGGGGAGCGTTTCCCAAGTCCAGGGCTTCGTGAATCGGGTGGATGGCTGGCGTTCGGGTGAGGCGAGTCGCGGTAGCCTCTCACCGGCTGAGGCTCGCTGCCAGCACAGCGGGGCTCGTTAAAGTCTGGGCAATTTCTGGAACTCTTCCCACGGGAAGTTTTCCGGGGCTGTCTTCCGGTCAGCGGCCCCAGGTTGATTATTTGGTGGCCCTTTTTTGTTTGAAAACAAAAAAAACACACATTGTATCCCAATAACAAATGTTGCTCTCCCTCCCCACCCCTTTTCCTCATTAGGCAGGGAAAAGGAAACTGAAAAATAGAATTATATTTTTATATTGGTTTTTCTTATTTTTAACTCTTATTAATTACACCCATCTGGTTAATAAATATTAGCACATGTTGAAATGTATTCTTTGTAAATACTCAGGATCTGGAGTGACAGTACATTTAATAGTTATATTTTTATACTTTTTTCATATTTTTATGTTTTAACTTATTAACCACATCTGTCTGATTAGTAAATACCAGAGCACATGTTGCAGTGTACTCTTTATAAATATGTAGGATTTAGAGCAATAATACTTTCTTTGTAAAATCAACATGATTTTAACACCAAAATGATAATTTTTGGATTTGAATATACTCTTCCAACAGTTTAATAGCATTTTTCAGTGCCATTTTATCCTCTTAAAAAGAGATGAACTATAGACTTAAGGGTAACTTATTGCTATATATTAGCTAAAATGCCCTAAAATTTTTTAAAATACCATTTAAATTTTGACTTTTATGGTTTAACGGTGTGTTTTTATCCTTTTTAACCTCAAAGAGTGGCAATTTGTAAATATCTCTATCTTTGGGACAAGGAAGATAATTTTTCTGCAAAAGAACTTTCACCTACTTTCTCTGTTATGCCTTTTCCAGGAAAAGACCCTGAATTGAAACCTATGGGGTTAGGCCGGGCGAAATGACAGGCTGTGGTATAATCAGTAAACCTAGTAGATGCTAAGTAAACAGGAATAACTTATTCTCTTCCAACCTTATCCAGTAGATCAGACTTTTCTATTATCTTAATCATATTTTAGTTTTAGTGTTAAATTTTTTTTTTGCATTTGCAACAGTCACATCAAAGTGTTCAGTGTTAGTTGAGTATTGAATAAATTGATGGTGATGATTATAATCTAATTTTTACTTTAAGTTTTTATCAGTTTGCCACTCTTCAGCATTGCACTGGATAGTATCTATAAGACTGCAATCCCAAAGGTGTAGATGTTTATGGAAAGAAAGGAAGAATTTATTTATGCATTGAGGTTTGATAATGAGAAAGGGAGGTAGGGGGTTTTTCAAGACATAAGTGAAATTACTTTTTTCAAATATAGACTTACTTTGTTGACTATTTTGGGTACTGAAAAGTCATAACAAAAAAAATCTAAAACTTGCTTTTCCTCCTAACTCTCTAGAAACCTAAGATTGGAGCCTATTCCCCTCCCAAACGTTTTCCCTTAGCATTATATCCCCTACTGTGGAGTCCACAAATACGGACCTGCTTTGGTGTGTATTTTAGGAAAAACAGTTCCTACCTACATCCTGGTCGAAGCTGGAAACAGACAAGTGATATGGAGGCTTTGTAGACACATATAACCATCTGGCAATTCAGACATTTGACCGTCCATTTTCTCTGTAGAATGTGTTCTGATTGAAGATGATCTAGAGGAAATGAAAGTTATGTTTTGAGGGGAAGACATGGTGTTCATCCAGTACATTCTGTTTAGCAGCGCAAGCTTTAGGGGAGTCTAGAGCTGTGTGTGTGAAGAAGGAACCTTTTGGTACAGTCTCATGAGAAATCAAGCCCAGTAAGCCTGAGTGTGACTCACCAGACAAGGGTTGTCTTTTTCCACTGAAATTCATTTGCAGGCTGAGACTTATGGCTTTGCATCCATCTTAGAGAAGCAGACAGTCGGAAAGATGTAGGGAGGGGGAAAAGGCCAGCCCTACGGAGACCTTTGCTTTATCTTCAGGTATATGATCCTCATTTAGGTGCCAACTAATCCTATATTGCTCTCATTTGACCTTGCTTTTGTGGGGTTTGATTCAAACCAATTCAGGGTGGCCTAGCATAATAAATACAGAATAAATTCTGTATTTGTCCCTTTGAGCCACAGCTTGAATATGTTTCAGATCAAAGGCAGGGAGGCAATATAACATAGTAGTTATGAGTTCAACCTCTGAAATAAAATTCTGACCCTTTAGCTTACTTGCTCTGTTACCCTGGGCAAATTACTTAACCTTTCTGGGCCTCAGTATTCTCACCTGTAAAGTGGGAATTATATAACCTTAAAGGATTGTTGTGAGGGACTGAATGAGATTAAATGCACAGATAATAGTTAGAACAGTTCCTCACACATGCAAATACGTGATGACTATTATTTCAAGGACAATCTGGTGGTATAATCTTCACTGTTAGAAGCGCTGATACAGCCCAACACAGGGTCATTAACAACTAGCATGTATGTAGGACCCTTTCACACACTCATGCCTTATGGCGAAGAGGGAGGGAGAAAAGCTCAGAGCCTTGTTCTGTGATAACCAGCTGCTTCACCTCCCTTCATTATTATCCATCCACCAGGATTAGCGCTGGTGTCCCTCTGACCTCCTCTCTTCATCTTATTTAGAAGCAAGGTAGTATTTGAGTTAAAGAAACCAAATCTCTGAGTCAGGCAGGGGCTTGACTGAGGTTAGATATCTAGGCAGTGGATCAGGTTAGCAAATCTGAATCTTATCATGTTTTTTTATTCTGGAATTTTGTATTATCAGATACTGTTATGTTAAATAAATGGGCCATTAGAATTTGTGTGTAATAGAGATTTGGACTATATATAATCAGATTTGCTATAATGGTATTTGAGTACTATTAGAATGCAAAGTCCCAGAGTTTCAAGTATGTCCTCAGATTTTAAGTTATACAGGCACTTCTACCTTCTTGCCTATGTGAGAGAAATCTGTGAACCTTCCCCCATCTGTGAGTGTCACAGTCCCACAGCATGATGGATTGTCTCTGCTTGGGGGAGGCTTAGGACGGGGCTTGAAGGGGCCTTGTAGGTCAGGAGAGAAATACGGCAGCAGGACTGAGCTGGGGGGGTGCTGCTGGGGAGGGATTAGCGGGGCAAGGGGAGGGGAGGGTTGGGCGGGGATGGGCCTCTTCCATAGTGTCTGTGTGCATTCTCTTAGGGGTAAAAGAGGGCTGTCCATTACTCTGAGCACACAAATAAACTCAGTGTTTTTCTCTTTGTAGAGAGAAAGCCCCATGGGGCTTGGGAGTACTAGAGAATGACTCTGCATGTCAGTGGGAGAGGTGGGAAGCAGGAGGATGGGAATGGGAAAAACTGATCCTCTGCTTGAGGACCTTGGATTTGAGTCTGTTATTTAAATATAGTTGTTCATATTTGAAAAATCTTCTGTTCACATATGTGTAGCAGAAATAGCCACTGGAGGCAAGTTGTCCAGTACCTCAATCCCTGTCAGTTCTTTCACGACTTCGTTTAAGAGAAGGGTTTCAGCTCACTGTTGGGGACAAAGTGTCTCTAGATCGTGGAGCACCCACTTCTCCTCTCTTCCTATTCCCAGTCTTTGCCATAGACAAACACAAAGATGTATGGGAGGTAGGAAGAGAAAGGCTGTTCTAATTTTTGAAGAAGAGGGGAAAAGTCTGGGATTTAGGCCCAAATGCCAAAATTACGGTTATGAAGAAATTCTAGGAAAAGAAAAAGTTGGGTGTAAGACACAGATCGGTAAGGAGCAGCACATGCTAGGGTAAGTAATCAGCAGGGCTGCAGTTAGGGCCTAGGCTTCAGCTTCCTTCCTGAGCAGTAAAATTTTTTTAAAAAATCCTTAGAACAACAAAAGTCTGGACGCATGGGCTTCCTTCCTGACAGGCCAACCTGGTGGGGCTTCATTCAGACTGAACAGCAGTCAAGGCTGATTTACGGGTAAGAGATCCCAGACAGACGGGTGAACTTAACCCTTTCCTAACCACGGAGATGTCTCACTGCAAATGCTGTCCTTGCAACCTCCCATCATGGTATGGGTAGCTCTTTATTGTCATTTGTCCTTTATTAGGAGAGAGTACCTGCTGCTGAATATCCTAATATCCTCTTCATGAAACAGCTTAGTTTATGAGAAGTTGAGTGACTTGTAAGAGATCTCACCATCAAGTCTGTGACAGAGCTGGCATTGTGGCTCATGGCTGTTATAACTCTCAGACCCTTGGTGACGTTCTGTTGACTTTGGAACGTTGTGTCCATCTTTGCTCATAGGAAGCGCTTCCCGGAGGCTGTCCTGGGGTAATCCTGTGAGCCTCAGTTCGACCTCTATACAATACTGGTACTGCAGGAGGAATAGTGCTGCTTCATTGTAGGTGTTCCTTGGTGACGGTGTGGATAAAGCTGACAGAGTACGTGAGGTATGACTAAGTCTCCATCTTGGTAGAGAGTATGATGCACTCATCACTTCATTTAACCATTTATCCAATATTTACTGAATACCTGCATCGTTCTAGGCATCGTGCTTGGTGCTGGGGATATGATGATAAGCAAGAGGGATGGCAGTCCCCTGCCTCACTAGAGTTTACTATTTAGTAAGCCACTGTGGGATATTGTGAAAAGTACTATAATAGGGGAAGTGTAATAATGCCATGGGGTTAGATGTAGGAGCACCAAATCTTGCCTAGGAGTCAGGGATAGCTTTCTGGAACAAGTGATTTTTGAGCTGATATCCGAAATAAGGAGTTGCTTATTCAAAGGGGCTAGATGTTGCCATTTGCTTTTCTGGACAAAGTATGGCATCTGCGAGTGGAAGAAAGAACTGCAACGACTTCTCATGATAAAGTTAGGATTTCTCATGATAAAGTAAGAATAGAATTTCTGTCCTCTAGGACCCGAGACCTGACCTCAGATCTCTATAGTACTTCATCCTGTAGCCAGGCATTCTTGGGAATGTCCATTTCATACTTGTGTGCATATGAGGCCCAGCATCATATAGGGCCTTGCTCTTAAAGTAACTTTCTAAAGATCAGTCACCATGAAATACTTTCTGGCAACATAGGATGTCTTATAAGCATCCAGAACCATTTTTGATATGAAGTAGACACACAGGAAATGTTTGTTGAAATAAAGGAAGGCCTTTACCCTGTGGCTGTTTAGTGAGGTAGATCAAGGGCCCTGGTCTCTTTACTACAGTTTTCGCTCAGCTCTGTACTTTGCCCTGCACAGAGACCTGATAGGTCTCAGGACCTAGAGTTCTCCCTTAGCCATTAAACTAAGCCACATAGTACCCGGGATTCTTGGCAGTATTTCTTGGCAGAGTTTCCGATGGGAGGTGCATTGCTGAGACTTGACTTTCATGAGGGAGGGTAAGTGTGTAGTGCCAAGACTATTGAAGAAGGGAAAAAAGAGAAGGAAACTGCTGTTCCAGCCTGGCACATGTAGGCATACCAAAAACAGTTCCTTCCAGCCAGTACCTCTGTGCTCTGCCATTCCTCTTGTGGTTTTCCTTCCCCTGGCTTCTTTATCGTCGTCATCTCTCTGCATCCACAGCATTTCCTGAGCTTCTGTGTGTAGAACACTGTGCTCAGCGCTGTGTCAGGGGCATCGGAGAAGTAGGAGATGAAACTTCCTCTTCTTGAGGGCCTTATGGTTAAGGTGAGTAGTTAGCATATGTACATGAAAAAGAAACAGTAATATTTAAAAAACCCAACAGACAATAAATGCTCTAGCATTTCAGGAGAAAGAGTAATCCCCCAAGGCTGGGGGCTCTTAAAATACAATCTAAGAACAGCTGCTTCCGAGTCACTTGCGGCGAAGGAGGGTGGGGCGGAGAGTGCTCTTTGTATTGCAGATTCCCAGGGCCCACATCAGACATCCTAATCAGAATCACAGGGACTGTGACCTGGAAATCTGTAGGGTTAGGAAGCAGGTGATTCTTATGCTTCTTACAGTTTATGAATCACTCATCTTGGGTGAGAGTCTCAGAGGCAGCCTTTCACAGAGGAGTATGGCCTTGGAGGAAGGGGAGTTAAGGCGAGGCGAGCAGGGAGGACAAGTCTGGGATTCCACCAAGGAGCCCAGGAATTGTCTGAATAAAGACGCTGGGTCCGCTCATGACAGTGCCTTTCTTCTCCAGTCTCCTGTCCATCTGCCTCTAGTTCCTCCCTTTGCCTTTGCTCCGCCTCGGGTTCTTTCCGTTTTCCTCCCTGATTGCCGATCAGCTGATTGTATATGCTCATACAGCCCTGTTCTTGGTGCAACACTGTCATTATGAGGTAGCCCAGCGGAGGGGTTCATGGTGCTTAGCCAGATGTGAGGGAGGCCAGTCGCGCTTTGGTGCTCCTTGGGGCTCCAGCCATCTTGTCTTCTCACTGCTGTTATACTGTCCAGAAGGGGCTGGAGAGGGTTTTTGCCAGGCTCTTCTCTCCCCTTCCCCAGCCCTTAAGCTTTCTTCTTATGCTAAAATGCTCATTTGTAAAGAAATAAGGGTTGGACCTTAGAGGAATCTCTCAGTGGCAGAATTACTGAACAACACCTGCAGATTGTCAATCTAATTTGAGCTTTAACCCTTCTGGTGGCAGCTGCCAGAGGGCAGAAATGAACCTGGTCCTAGGTTCTGGTGGCTTCAGACACCTGTACATTAGTGGATGCTCTCACCCACCTTGGTAGTGGACTTGGGGATGGTGTCCTTTTCCCAGCATACTCCCCCCCTTCTAAACACTTACACATTGTATTGCATTATTTACTGAATTGTCCCTTCTCCATGAGCCCATGCCTGTCTCCTTGTGTGATTATCTAGTGTTTCCCCTCACGTAGCACCTAGCTCAAATATACTTGTGAGAGTAAGTGAATCCCGGACCACTGTTCTCTTGGCCAAGCTATGCTGGCTCTACCCAGGTTGACGTAATCTGAAGGACCACCCAGGGCTGGGCACCTCCTGGCACGTTTACAAGTGGGAAGTGATGACTGGAAATAGGGGCATTTAGAACAGCTCAGTGATAAGACACGAGCACAGAGCAGAAGCTCTGGCTTGTCATTTACTGCTGTGTAACTTTGGGTAAGTTGTTTTGTTTCTCTGAGTCCCAGCTACTCATATCTAAAATGGGAGCTGGCAATTAATCCTTGTTCTTCCTTACAGGGTTGTTGAATCAGAAAAGATAACACAGGCATGTTTTGTAATGTAAATGTGACCATGTAAATGCCCCCTCCCCCATGCATACATCACACAATGAACATGCACACCATACATATCTATCCCCTTCCAAGAACTTCTATCTAAACAGCAGAATGACCTTAGGACACCAAAGCAGCTTATGAAATACCTGAGTGTTCAACCTAGAGGGAGCCCTCTTACATGCTGTTTCATCCTCGAAGTTGGGCTTCAGAAGAGTCTGTATTCCCTGGCACCACCTGCAGCATTATTTTCCTTGGTGATCTGGGACAAAAGGTTTTTGTAGACTTTTTGTGAATGTAGATCGACAGGCCACTTCCTACACAGCTCTGTGGCATCTCAGCTGAAATTTAATTTTATTAGATTCCCACTACTTTACTTCTCAGCAAAGTTCGGAGTGCCTTTAATTTTTAGTTTCCAGAGCCAGCGACTCTGTTCCCACTTTGTGGATGGAAATGTTTTGGCTCAGAGGTGTAATCCTTGGCCTAAAGAATGATAGGCAGAATCAAGATGCAGAGGGCTTTCTGCCCCAGACACCTTTCCTAGGCTGTGAGAATAACCATGCGCTACAGGCCAGCATCACAAGATAAAGAGGGCCGTGTCAGATTTGGAAGGATTTTGAAGGGCTTGCCCTAGCAGAGATCTCTAGGAGTCAGAGCTGGGCCAGGAAGATTGGAACGAGCAAGCACTTGAAGAAGGCTTTACTTGTGCGGTAAACTTCACTGTGTGATTATTTAATAGACCATTAACAAGCAGATTCATTAACAAGATCTTAATTAACAAGTTCCAGGGTTATTCCTCCAACTTCCCAGGGGAACTGTTCTACTCCTATTTAGTCCCAGAGACTTCCTATCCTTAAACTAACCATACCAGACACATTTAAATGCAGTCTTTTTATTGCAAGTGAAATGACTGCGGGCAAAGGCAGGAACATAGCCCTGTTCCTAACAAGAATAGCCAACACCTTCTGAGTGCTTTCTATGTGTCAGACACTATTCCGAGTGCTTTACAGGTAATCGTTTATTTAATCCTCATGAAGTCCCTATAAGATAGGCATTGTTATTATCTCTGTTTTACAAATGTGTAAACTGAGGCACTGAATGTTTAACCAATGTGCCCATTGCCATGAAAGCAAGAGATGTGCTTCAAACCAAGGCAGTCTGGCTACAGAGTCAATGGGAAGGAGGAAAACCCCAGAAGGGGGAGACCTGTGAGGCAGATTCTTGAGGTAGTAAGAATAAGAGTAGGCCCTGGCTGGGTAGCTCAGTTGGTTAGAGCATTGGCCCGATAAGCCAAGGTTGTGGGTTCAATCCCAGGCATATACAAGAAGTAACCAGTGAATGCATAAATAAGTGGAACAACAGATGGATCTCTCTCTCTCTCTCCCCCTTCCTTTTGTCTCTCTCTCAAATCAATAAATTTAAACAAATTTTTTTAAAGAATAAGCCTAATACTTGTATCTGCTCATTTTGTGCTGGACACTGTTCTCAGCACTTCACATATATATGTCAGGTTGTGTCCATACTCCAAGAAATCCAGAAATATGAAGAGCCTTGTGTAATGTGGCAACCCTTAGGCATGATCTATTTTGGCCCACTCACAGGCATTTGTCTCCTACACTGTGAGTTTCTTGAGGTGGGACTGTGTCTTATACATTTCTGTTCCCAGTACCTACTGCATTGTAATCTTACTAGTTACAATCTTTAAAAAAAAAATTTCCTAAAAAAACCCCAACTTTGTCAAACATACCCCTTGATGGGAGCGGGAAGATGGTTTAGCATCTGCCACTTCCTAATGCTCCATGTGGTGCCGTGCCCGTCCTTGGGTTAGTCAGCGCTTTACGGGTACAGCAGTTCAAAAAGAGCTAACTCTGTGAGACAGGCCAGATGCATCTGATCTTTCTGTACCTCAGTTTCTTCAAGGTCAAGTGGGACTCTCACTAGTACCAATCTCTTAGGGTTATAAGGGTTAAATGAGTTAATATAAAATACAAGGGAGGCCCTAAGAACAGTGCCTGGCACAAAGTGAGCTTTTAAATCGCTGCTAGCAGTAGTCACTATTACTAGGGCTTGGGCACAGATTTGAAGTCCCCTGAGCCAGGATCTGCCCCTACGCGTGATTACATTACAGGGACAGTGGGTCTGGCGACCCCTGATCTCTGATGGGGTTTGTGCAGTGTGTGACAGGTCTTCCTATAGCTAAAGACAAATAAACCAACAAAAAAAGATTCATGCTAAGGAGCTGGTACCTATAATGTTAAATTATAACATTTCTGTTAAATGGCTTCTATTAAATGGGGGCTGGAGTGAAAATGTCTAGTTTTTAACTACCCTAAAAGAAATAGGGTAGAAATAACCAGAACTCCACACTGACCTCTTATCTGAGGAAGGACAGTGAGCCATCAGGACTTTATTTTGGGATAAAGGGTTTGGTTTGTTCTTTTCTTTGCCTCAGCCCTGCCAGCCGCTCAGCAAGGTTGTGGGCCATTCACTTAGCCAACTTTATTAGGGAGAGGATAAGAAAACGGCAGAGTGCCTAGAATCATTGGGACATTTGAGCTGGGAAGGAACTGTTACAGGTTCTTTATTTTGCTTATTTTCTAATTATTTACATGAAGCTTAAGACTGTGTTTTCCCTTTATCCTAAGAAACAAAGTTACTTTTTTCAATCCAGATTCTCAGACATTTTACAAATACCCTTCTTTTGAATCTCAAGTTAAAGACTTTAGAGCACCAGTTCTCACAGCTGGCTACTTTTGCTCCCACTCCAGTACCCATCCCCTGCACTATTATCTTTAGTTAAGATAGATGCTCATAAACCCCCAAACTGGCCTCCCCCTTCCCAACTTAGCAGCCTTGTGTTCTTTCTAAATGGCTTGGCCATAATATCACTTTCTTTAGTAGCATTCTAACTTCTAAGAAGCTTAATAGGCAAGGAGATTGTGGGGTCTTTGACTTTCTCTGAGCCTCAGACCTAAGTGGTTTATTCTATTAAGCTGATTCTTGGTGGTGGATAGAGCTTTGCTGGATAAGAAGTTGGGGTGGGCAGGGGTTGCATTAAGAGAAATAGGATACTTTTACTCCCTCTTCCACTCTGCGCCACCCTCTAACCCACTCCTGCCCTATGATTCTGTTTTTAGAGCTCAGGAATGAAGGGAGTGGCGATGGAGCTAAAGTAAAGAACTTTTCTTAGACAACTTAAAAAGTTGGCTTTTTTCCCCTAAGTTGAGATTCTCCTCCTCACTTCTACCCTTCCTGCCCATTTCTTCTTGCTCTTCAATCAGCCATTTATGGACTCTTTTTTCCTTCTACCCCTACTTTTGCCTCCACTCTAATTCTAGCTACAAAAAAAATAAAAAAGTAACAAGAAAAATTATGAACTATTGATTCAAAGGTAGGAAATCCAGGTGTGGAATATAAAATGTAAAATAACTGATTCGATTCTAATGAAGGAAACTGCAGATTTTTTCTCATTTTTTCCTCAAAGTTACACCATGCTGAATTGATTCCATCTGATATTTTGACTCAGATTAAAGATTTTTCAACTTTCCCTACTAACATTCTTTCTTGGTTCAGGAAGACCAGCAGGTTGGGAGAGCAAGGGAAGAGTGTTTTTTATTGAGTCATGTTGAGCTGCAGAGAAACTGTAGGGGAAATTTGTGAGCACGATAAATGAGGTGGCTGGAGAAGTGAGGGAAAGGACTGAAGAGTATAGTATAGAAAAAAATGTACAGGACAGTCTTCACTAAAGGAGACAAGAATAAGACTAAAAAAGGAAACAAAACAAAGATGGAGACAGGAAGATAACAGAAAATTTGAAGCATTTCAAGGAATTACAAATAATTTGTTTGATAACATATCCAGTATCGATAAAAGTATGGGGTAACAGTGCCCTGTACACATAGTTGGTGGGAGTGTAAAGTGATATAGTCTCTTTGGGGGTCAATTTGGCAACATATATCCATGAAAATTTTAAATTCAAATATTCTTCAATAGTATTCAACTATAGGAACTTGTCTTACATATATTTGGTCAAGAACATAAAGATGCATGTCCTTGATATTACTGTACAATAATTTGAAAAAACAGAAGCAATGTATAATATACATTGATAGGGAGTTGGCAAAAGAAATTATGATACACATGTATAATCAAATACTGTACAATGGTTTTTAAAAATGAGTTAGGACCATATTAGTAATTGGTTCTTTTTTTTCCAAATGGTCAAGTGGGATTGGATGTATAGTCACAATTGCTGGGAAAATGATTTTTGTGGTTGTTGTTATTTACAAAATTAATTTTCTTTTCTGAGCTAGTTTGTAAAAAGGTTAACTGATGGTTATTTCAGTTTATCATGCAAAAAGTACAGACTGGCCCTGGTCTGGGAGCTATATGGTGAAGTGAGTTTAAAAATGAAAAGAGACTTAAAGGGGGTGGAAATGCTTGCCACTTTCTTCAAGTGAGCAAGAAGGGGTGGAGAGAGCAGATGTGAGGGGTAAGTAGAATCCCATTTAACCAGCTCTGTTTGTGGCCATTTCTATGAGATTTTCCTTTCAAGTTAACACTATGACCAGGTAGGAGCAGGCCCGAAGACTGTGCCTGGCAGTCTTCTAAGTGGGGTCTCTTCCCTCCTCTTGCACTGTCAGGACTGGTGGTGGCCATTTGCTGAGGTCTTTGCAGCATTAGGATGTAGAGAACACTATTGGCTCAATACGATATGTGTTCATTTGTCTTTCTACCTCTGGTAGTAATAAATGGTTAAGACCAAATATAAGTTATTTTTGCCCTTGCATTAATTTACATGCCAGCCAGAGAAAGGCATAGTTGGTTTTACCTTCCCATGCAGTGGAGGGAGATCTTTGGCCCCTGCTCCCAGTTGGCCCTGCACCCAGTTCAAAGGAGGGATCCTCTCTTGTATCTGGGTACAGCTGACAGCTTCATCCTTCTTGGAATTTCCCTCCCTTGACTTCTGGGACATTATACTCCCATTGTTTTTCTCCTGCTTCTTCCTTTGACCCTTCCCATCATACCCTGCGTTTCCCCATATCACAGCACTTACAATTCTTTTTATTGTGATAGAGTATGAAGTGTGCATTGGTAAGGGGAGCAGGGAGCTATGTTAGTCTACAGAGGAGTTTTAAAACAGTCAACTAAAAGTTAGTCTGCTTTATAATACCATCATGTGCTGGTAATTTTAAACAATGTCAGTTATAAACTCTTTCTCCCAGAATATATCTTTTATTGGTCTAAGTTCTAAAAAATTGCAGTGGTTACTTTTGAGTTTTAATAATACATATGTATTAATGTTTCAAATTAGCACATTTTTTATTATTTACTCTTTTTTAAAAAAGATTTTATTTATTCTTTTTAGAGAGATGGGAAGGGAAGGAGAAAGCGAGGGACAGAAACATCAATGTGAGAGAGAAACATGGATCTGCTACCTCTCCCCAACCCACCAAACCTGTAACCCAGGCACGTGCCTTGACTGGGAATCAAACTGGTGACCTTTAGCTTTGCAGGACAGTGCCCAACCAACTGAGCCACACTAGTCAGGGCTATTTATGTTTTAACGATAGAATTGGGAGAACTTCCAGTTATACTGTGGGCCCTGATATCTTCAGATTCAGTTTGCTTTGAAAGTAAGTGCCAAACAGTTCAGAAGCGGTTACCTTCACTTAGGATACAGTTTCTGTTTCCAGCTCCGGTAATACTACATATGTCTGCCTGTGAACAGTAGATTCAAAATAAACAATGAGAGTACAATGATTATAAAGATGAGGAAATGTGAGTTGAGTTATTTCAATTCAGCCATTCTTTGTGACCCCTTAGAGTTCATATTTAGGTTTAAATTTTGAAAACAAACTGTGAACTTCAGGGTGTGACATTTTTGTTTGGTATGTGCAAATTTTAGTTCATCTAGTAGTTTACAAAGTTAGAGTATCTTTTAAAATAAAACGTTCTTTTTAAATTGTTAATTGCTTATGTTAAAGCTAAAGAATTAAAATAATTATTATGACTGATTATGCCATGATTATTTATTTGTCATAAAAATTGATCCACTGTGTCAGATATGCCCATTATGCCACTAAAAGTGATGTTTGAACTGAATTAGGAATGATGAGGAGGTGATAACCACATAAGGGCTTGGGAGAAGGGCATCTTGGCACATTTGAGTTGCTGAGAGAAGGTGTGGGGACTGAGATGGAGTGAACTTAGGGAATGTGGCAGTGGGTATACACTGGAAAGGGGCCAGACCTCTGTGAATTTTTTAGGTCTCAGAGAGTTTGGATGTTATTCTAGGAAGCCACAGAGTCTTTTAAACAGGAATCAGTACCATGTTGCGATTTATCATTTAAAAAGATCCTTCAGGCTGCTGTGTGAGTAACAGATTGAAGTCGGGTAAGCTTGTAAAAGAAGACCTCTGTACAGGAAAATGACCACTGCAGGAGTCACAGGAAGAGAGGGGAAAGGAATAGTGTCTTAGACTTTTTGAAATATCCACAATGCCTTTCCCATAGTAGGTACTCAATAAATACAAAATAAATAAGTGTATAAAACACTAAGTGCCAAAAAAACCCAAAAAACAAAAAAAACCCCAACCCCAAACTACAACAGAGCAGGTGGTGCTGAACAACAGGGTGTTAAACCGAGAGCACTGACTTTGGAGTTCAACAATTTGGGTTCTAGTTGAAGTCCTGACACTAAGTAGCTGTGCTGCTTTGAAGTAGATAATTTAAACTTTGAACCTCAGTTTCCTTGTCTGCAAAATGGGAATGAGCTTACTCACTTTTTTGTTTTATTACACAAATTAAATGCGATCATGTATTTATAGCACGATGGCTGATGCACAGTAGCCACTCGATAAATGGTGACTATTGTCGTTATCAGGACATGAGATACTGGTCAGTGAAGCTTTGATGTGGTTGCAGCCATGGGGAATAGGACATCAGTGTTCCTTAGGATGTCAGGGACACTTTAGACCTTTTCACAATAGAGATTTTGTCTCCTGAATGTAAACTTTTGCTGACCTTTGAGTAACTGGATTTTTGAGTCTAAAGAGGAAAAAATATAAGAAGAGAGCTTTCAAAGGAGAAAGTTAGGGTTAGAGTATTCTCTCTCAGATCAGTTCTTCCCTGATTTTAGGAGTCAGATCTCCTGTCCCTTCATTTCCAATTTGAACAGTAAATACCTTAAGTATGTGCTTCCTTCATACACATAGTAGCTACTCCTTGAAGCAAGTTTCTAGTTTTCTCTGCAAAAGCTCCCTGGAGTATAGGGAGGTCTAGTCCCGTACCTAGTTAAATGCCTTGATTAAGGACGCAGTCATTGCCATTCGGCTCTGTAAATCATTTGACCCTCACCTAGAGCAACCCAGCCCTCTGGGACCCAGCAGTGACCATTCTGGATCCCTGAGAGTGGAGCTGAAGACAGTTTTTTTGCTTGGTGTGGAGATGGCTACTTCTTTGGGGGTTAATGCATTTTTCTTAAGGTTTTCTTGCCAAGGTATGGGTGTGTGTGAGTGGAAGAGAGAGAATAAAAAGAAAGAGGAAAAAAGGCCCAACAGTGTACAGAAACTATTAGCACAAAGGCCTAATGAGGGACTTGCAGGGGGAAGACAAGGAAGTGATTTTGTGCAGTTTAAATCCCACTTGAACTGTGTGGTTTCTGAGTCCTGAACCTTTTGAGGTTCAAGTTGAGTGCACTCTTGACAAAACGTGATTTTCTGGTTCACATCAAAAAGGCTTTTAAAAACTTCGAAGTCTTTTCCTTGGGACATCAAACGGTCCTCAACAAAGCAGGGTGCTGATGAGATGCGTGCAAATGAACAGATTAAATTCTCCCGTGAGGATTAGATTCTCCTTAAGAAGCATGTGAAGTTGGACACACGGGAGACACAGCCATGCCAGAACATACTCACACGCGGGGACCCCAGCGTGCTCTTGTGCCTGTTTATCCGAGTACGTCCTGGGCCTAGAGGCTGACCTTATTTATTGTAAGGTTCACACACGAGTACCCAGGGAATTAGGAACTGAAAACAAACTCTTCTGTATGCCCTATCTTGCCTAAGGCAACACTTATGTTCCCCAATAAAAGGTGTAAATTAACTTAGAAAAGATAGATCATTCCTTTGAAAAATCGTCAGTTGTCTTGGTAGCTTAGAGCAGAATTTTGCTTATTGAACCAGCCTCAATCTTAAGAGAAATAAGGACTTAAATGTCTGCTGCTTCATGGTGAGTGGACTGACAGACTTTGATTTTGGTGTAGCAGACCAACCAGTGCAGTAGAATTTCTGTTACCGAGAGAGCAGCTGAAGCTAAAGTGGACTTCCTAGACACAGCTGTCTACGAAATAGTTTCTGACCTGAGCAGCTAAAATATTAATGATCAGCTTTAAGGTGGAGCAACTCTGACTGAGACCAGTCTCCTGAAGAAACCATAATTAGCAATTAAAAAATATATATTTAAAAACTGTTCTAGCCAGCAGCTTCTGAATAAACAATTGTCACTACTGATTCAACTTGTTTTATTTCCCTGTGTTTTTTCATATCTTTTTCCCCCTTGCATAACTTACAACCCTGTAAATGCTCAGTAGCTGTTAATATGATTCTGTCAATACGTTTACCATGGTGACTTGGGCTGTATTTGGCGAGCATTTGAAGAAATCAGTCACTGGTTGGAGGGAGGAAAGACAAGCTGTCGATATCCAGGGAGAAATGCTAATAACCCTGGTGACAAATCATCTTCTGGATTCTCCAAGGGTTAAGAAAAAGCACCTCTTAGACATGGGAGCTCAGGGCTAAGTGGTGATGACTTGTTAGGAAGCAGAGACATTAACTGTCACAGATCTGCAATGTCCTTTTCATTGTCTTTGCACCTCTCAAAGCCACGGATGAGTTTTGGAAAAAACAGGCCTGTATTTGGATTTTGATTCCCCTGCTTTTTAACTGTGTGACCTTGAGCAATTGCTGAGCCTTCATTTTCTCATCTGTAAGTTAGAGATTGTCACACTTAGCCTCATAAGGAGGTGGGAAAGGCTTTACTAAAAGACATTATTCACTGCTTCTCAAACTCTTCTGGAAAAGTACACAAATGATAGGAGAAAATAAACTTCTTTCCCCAGCACTGTAATGATGTATAGGAAGTATAACATATTTGGGAGACTTACATTATCTTAAAAGTTTTGTGAATTTTTCATTTTGAGTTTAATTTATCAAAATAATGTTTAAATATGCTTATTATTCAGTAAAATTGGTGTCTGATATAATTCATTAATTCAACACATATTTATTGAATGTCTACTATGTGCCAAGCAATGAATAACATAGGTCAGGTCCAGACTCCCAGTGAGCTTACAGCTACACCAACCAGGAAAACCTATTACCGGGTATTTCTCAAGTTCCCTGTGACCTGTTTTGAGGAGACACCAAATCCCACACCGGAGAACCCCGGGGAGGACCTTTCACTGGCTATTTGCCATGATTTTAAGTGGGTAGAATGAAACATCTATGCAGAGAGAACCATTAATATTTTGGCATATATCTTTCCAGATTCCTTTTTATGAGTGGATAGGTAAGTTGACAAATATTTTTATATAAGCAGGATCCTACTAACATGCTAGCTTATGACTTTCTTTTTCATTCATTTATTATAGATAATGCTCCATGTCAATAAATATAGATCTATATTATATCACTCTTAGTAGATACTTAGTATTCTGTTGCAGGAATTTATCACATTTTATCTAACTAATCTCTGTTCATCTAATTGTTTCCAGCTTTTCAGTATTATAAACAACACTACAGAGAACATCTTTGAATCTTCACTTTTGTCAAGCGTCTGATTATTTTCTTAGGCTATATACATGAAAGAAGAATTGTTGAATAAATAGTATGCATAGTTAAATTTTAAGCTAATTGCCATTTTAAGCATATTAACCTATTTCTTTATGGTCTTATCAACACATTATGATAAAACTTTTTAATCTCTTAATTTAATAGGCAAAAAATGGTATTTTATTTATTTAATATGCATTTCTTTAGTTACTGGTAAGCATTTTTAAAATGTTTGTTGAGATTAGTTTATCTTTTTTTTTTTAATTGCCTGTTCATGTTCTTTATCCATGTCCTTTCTCTTGTTGATTTTTTTTTAAAAGACTTTTTTTATTTTCAGAGAGAGAAGAAGGGAGGGAGAAAAAGAGGGAGAGAAACATCAGTGTGTGAGAGAAACATCAACTGGTTGCCTCTTGTTTGCCTCAGATGGGGACCAGGCCTGCAACCCAGGCATATGCCCCAACAGGGAATCGAACCATCGACCTTTCATTTCTCAGGCCAGCACTTAATCCACTGAGCCATACCAGCCAGGGCTCTTGTTGATTTTAAGATATCTTTTTATATACCCTTTGCTATTTATAATATATATTATACATTTTTTCCAGTTTATCATTTGTCTTGTTATATTATGACAGTGGAGTTTTGTTATTGTTGTTTATTTCGCATATATAAATTTTTCATTTTTAATGAGGCAGTTTATTGTTCCTTTCCTTTTAGATTCTGACTTTTAGCCTGTCCTTAGAAAGCTATAAGGTCCATTCTAATCAATCCCTAAAGCTATTTAAAGACAGGGTGGGGCAAAAGTAGGTTTACAGTTGTTCATATGGAAAATAATACAATAATCAATAAATAATAATATAAGAATAAACTATGTTTCATGTACTGACAGCTGTAAATCTACTTTTGCCCCACCCTGTATGTCAAAGTAGTTATGTCAAAGATGGCAGTCCCCAAGTTAGAAAAAGTCTAAATCCTAAGCTCCTGTGGATACCCACTCCAAGGAAAGATAAGAGGCATCCAGACCTGAAAAGAAGTCCATAGGGCCCCATGATAACTGGTGAAGTTTGCAACTGAATGGAAAGCACAGGGAGGCAGTAATTAAAATAAAATGTGAATAAGACATGTAATAGAAATGTAGAGGATGCTATGGAAGGCAACAAAGGGGAAACCTAACTGAGTCCAGGGTCTTAGGATATGCATCCTAGAAGAATAGATTTTTCAAGCTGAGCTTTCAAAACTATGTAGAAGTTAGCTAGGGTGATGGTGGGGAAATACACTTCATGCAAGGCAGTGGCAAATGCAAAGACCTACAGTCTGAAACTGGAAGTTATGATAGCCACTAGCCATATGGAGGCTATTTAAATTTAAGTTAATTAATATTAAATAAGTTTAAAATTGTGTTTCCTTGGTCCTACTAGCTACAATTCAGATGTGAGCTACCCATATGTGACTTAGTGACTATTATAGTGAAGCTGAGGTACAGAGCTCTTTCACCGTCGCAGAGAGTTCTATTGGACAGTGCTGTGGAGAAAGTGCTTGATGTACACAGGTAACTGGAAAGGGTTCACTCTAGCAGGTACATAATGTGCAAGGCAGGGGAGTAGGAGAAGATGAAGAGGACATAGCAAGGAATGGAGGAACTTAGTTAAAACTGACCTCGTATTGGACTGAGGCTCTGAGCCTATTAGAGGAAGTAGAAGGGAAGCAGGGAAATAAATTTGTTTTATTATATACTCCAACCCTACAGGTAGATACTAACTCTATTTTACAGACAATGCAGTTTATTATATACTCCAACCCTACAGGTAGATACTAACTCTATTTTACAGACAATGCAGCTGAGGTTCCGAGAACTTAAGACATTTGACCAACACATAGCTAATTAGTGACAGCTGGGATTTAAAGACAGACCTGTCTGGTGCCAAAAATCTGTGTTCTTTCCCTGTATTACTTCAGTAGACTACAGAAAGCCCTGCTGAATAATCTCTTAAATCAGGGTGGAAGGGATTCTGACGTAGACTCCTTCTCACTTGGTACTTCCTCTGTTGAGGAAGTACTATTAATCATGGGTGAGCTTGGGACCCAGCCCGGAAGTACAAGAGGGAGTTTAGAGGCAGAACTTTCTCTAGGGCCTTGGGCCTCCTATTTCCTCAAGAGCCTCAAAGAGAACTCTTTCAGCTGCCCTAGAGACCTTAGTAGCCAAATTCAAGGGGGAGCTCTGCCCATGAGCTGAGCCTCAGAACCGTGACTGCACTGTCGAGAAGAGCAGCGGGCTTGGAGAGCCCCATCTGAAACCTGTCAGGGGACTCATGTTTATCAGAATATATGACTTGATTCATCCCGTGACCTAGAGCCTGTTATGGTGACCACTTTCAAGATATTATCTTTGGAAAGAAAGAGTGCTGATGTCCAGTTAAAGGTAAAAGTCCTTGCTTTAGTGCCATCTCATCTCGTCCAACAATTGAGGGAAGAGATAAGCCATGCATGCCTCAGCCCTAAGCAGCCATAGAAAATGAGGCTTTTAATTTGCTGTCACAGCTCTTAGCATTTTCTGAACCGGGAAAAGTCATGCCTGGTAGGATGTTAAAGAGAATATTACAGTAAGAACGTGAACTTTGGATCGGCCTATTTCCTGAGTCCAGTATCTAGTATTTTCTAGAGTGAATATGGTACCTTTACAATCTCTTGAACTGGTGTGAATGAATGAAGGGGAAGATACAATGTATGGTCACACAGATTGGGAATAATGAAGGATGCAAATCTGAGGATATATTAGAGACACATTCAATGTGATAAATAAGAGGATTAGCCTTGGAGATGAGAAGTAAGTCTAAGAAAAGTGAAAGAAGAGGACATTTCAAGTGGATGGAGACACAGGTGCTAGCGGCATCTATCTTAAAAGTAGGAAGCAAGATACTTTGTGGTGAACTGTGGAGGAAAGGATACAGTAGTATTCAGAAACTTAGAATGTGCAGGTTTGTGATCTCTGTTAAATGTAGTGCAGAGAACAATCAAGACAGCATTTCATCATTTATTCATTCCACAAATTTATTGAGTACCTGCTATATGCTATGAACAATTAGGTAATCAGAATTCAATGTAAACAAGACCCAACTTCTACCTGCAAGCAGCTTACAGTTTTTGGGGGAGAACATAGATATGTAAACAGCCAAATATATTACATTGAGGTAAGTATTTTAAGAGGGATACGTACGTAGTATAGTTCCCAGGAATAGCACCCAACCTAGAATTAGATCAGGGAATTTTTTTTCAGTTTCATAACTATATTTGACAATCAGTGGTCAATTCTCATCCACATTGACTGCGGAGTTTTAAAAGTGGTGAGAGATACATAGGTAACCAACATCTAGAACTTCTTTGGTGAATCTTCATCCTCATTATGTTTTCTGGAAAACTGCACACAGAAATGGTATGGGGCATTCCTTATTCCTTTGGCCCAGAGAACTTTGTTGAGTCTGGTGACAATGCTTACTCATGTCCGTAGCTCCTATCTTCTTCATGGCAAATTTCCAGATCTCTTTGAGTGCCCGAAGATCATGCTTTTCGAAGCTCACTCCATGCATGCACTTGTCCATGTTGACAGTGTCTTCTCTGGTCGTTACCTCATTGATGGCAGAACAGTCCTTCTTCTTGTCACCCTTCTTTGTAGGAGCTATTCTGCTAGACTCAGGTGGAAAGCAGGGAATCCTTACATACTGTCTTTATACCACTGGAACCCGAAATCATAACTCCAACCGTGATCTTGTCTTCTAAGCTCCACACTGGTTTGCACAATTGCCTACCTGATGATGCTTTTGGTTGGACGTCTAAGACATTTCAAACATAATGTCTAAAAAAAAAGAGCCTAAAGGAGAGTTCTTAAACCTTCTTTCCTCTTTAATAACAAATCCAATTTAAAATAATTTTCCTTCTTCACTAGTTTTCCCCATCTCAGGTAATGACATCACCATTTATCCAGTTGCTCTGGCCAAAAAGTTAGGAATCATCCCCATTTCCTCTCTTACCCTTATACCCAAGTACCCTCTTACTCTACTCTCACACCCAGTGGAAACAAGGCATATCAAATTTGTAGTGATTCAAATCACATTGAACTACTCAACAACTTTAACACCTAGATTTGAAATTATTAGGATTCAGACCAAATATCTCTGCTGCTGAGCTTCATACATATATATCTAGCTGCCTTCTAGGCAGTTTCTCTTTAAAAAAATTTTATTTATTTATTTATTTATTTTTAGAGAGGGGAAGGGAGGGAGAAAGAGAGGAAAAGAAACATCAGTGTGTGGTTGCCTCTCACACACCCCCTGCTGGGGACCTGACCCACAACACAGGCATGCGCCCTGACTGGGAATTAAACAGTGATCCTTTGGTTCACAGGCCGGTACTTAATCCACTGAGCCACACCAGCCAGAGCTAGGCAGTTGCTCTTGAATGTTATAAAGGCATTTTTAAAGCAGTAAGACCAAAACTGAACTTATTGTCCTCTTCCACCAAACTTACTTCCCCCCCTGTATGGCCTATTTTGATTTATCACACTAACAGTTATTCAAACTAGAAACTTAGGCTCCCTTCATTACCTCACTCCTTATATCTAATCAATTTCCATGACCTGACAATTTGACTTATTAAATACCTCTATCTGTCCCTTCTTTCTTCTCCCTAGTTCTTGCTTTGAGGATATCTTACCAAACTATAGCAATAGGTTTTTAACATTTTCCGGTTGTCATCTTATCTCTCTTTCAGCTCATTCCATATACTACTGATAAGTATCTCTGTAACAAGCAAGCCAGTTCATGTCATTCTCCTACTTAATACTCCTCATTCCTATCACAAAATATCCAAGAGTCTTCAAGTGTCCCTTTCCAGCCTCTCTTTTCTCACCATTCTTCTTCTCTTAACTTGTGTCTTAATCATACTAAATTAACTGCCATGTCCTTGATTATTCTCTGTTCTCTCATACTTCTGTGAATTTTGGACATACTATTTTTTTCTAACATTTTCCTACATTGGCTGAGCAAATTCCAACCAACCTTATGTTTCAAGTCACATGTATCTGCTATGTGGAACCTTCTCTGATTTCTTTTGATTTTCAATAAGAATAGCTTTTCATTTATAAACACATCTAGCAGTACACAGCTGTTAATGTGCTTTTTTATTTTTCCCCAATTACATTAATTTTTTCTTTTATATTGTGAAATATAACATAAAAAAGGCACACAAAACATATTATATGATTACACAAATAATTATATGGTGAACACTCATTAAACCACACCCAGCTCAAGAAACTGAACATTTCCAGCATCCTAGAAGCCCCTGTGTGCTGCTCCTTTATCACAACCCATTTTTCCCTTACTTGGATAATCACCATCTTGACTTTTATGATGATTATTTTTCTGCTTTTCTTTATAATTTTATTACTTATGTAGCATCCCTAAATAATATAGTTTAATATAACATTCTTTGATACTTATGTGGGTAAATTTGTGGTTTTTGCACTGTTTTCATTGTTTCTTCTGTTCATTACTAAGTTTGTGGGATTCACCCATAGTATTGCTTATAGCTAGAGTTCATTTTTATTGCTGTGCAATAGTCCATTGTATGAATACGCCCTGGTTCATATATTCATTCTAGTGGTGATACATATTTGGGTTATTTCTAATTTTTGGTTCTTATGGAAAATTTTACCATAAACATTTTTTTTTATCTGTATCCTGCTGTACAGGGCACATGTCTCTTTAGGTCAGAGATCCAGCAGTAGAATTGTCAGGTCTTAGGGTAAGTGTCTCTTCAACTTTACTGGTTAACAACATCTGTTCTCCAAAAAGCTTCTACTAATTTGTTCTACTGCTTCACATTCTTACCAGTACTTGTTATTATGAGACCCTTTGATTTTTGCCAGCTTTGTGGATATATAATGATCTCTCAGTGTGGTTCTTATTTACATTTCCCTGGTTACTGATAAAGAAGAGCACCTTTCCATATGTTTATTGATCATTTAAATTTTCTTTTGTGAAGCACCTGTTCAGGGTTTTGCTCATTTTTCTATTGGGTTGTCTGTTCCTTGATTTCTTTTGATAGGTTTAGTATTTCTCCTTCTATTCAACCATTGTTCCTTACAGATAAACTTCTCCTGTAAATATATTCTATATATTCTAACTGATCTCCTTATTTCTAAATTCAAACTTTTAAAAAATTTCACCCTTTTCACAGCTACCAGAGTTCTGGTCCTAAGACAAACCCTGTTCTTGCATATTCTTATACCTGGAACCCTTCAGTGACTCCCCATGGCCTCCTGAACAACACAGCATGTAAGGTCCTCCATCACCTGCCCTCTGCCTAACAAGCCCCTGCCCTTGCTAAATCCTCTCAACCCCCTCCTCCCTCTTAATTTACCGTGAACTCCATCTCTGCCAAACTGCTTGCAGTTCCTTTAAACGTGTAAAACTGTTTTACACCTACCTTTGCCAGAGTTACCCTTTTTCTTCCCTTTGCCTTTAATTTGGAGATTACCTACTGATCTTCTTTAACACTCAGTTCAAAGGTCACTTCCTCTATAAAGCCTTTCCAACTCTCATCATCCCTCATTAACCTCTTCATCTTTTGTCCTTCTACTAAATATGCTATGTTGTACTATTTCTGGTAGGGCACCCATTTACTCTATTGCATGTACATAAGCCCTCTGAAGGCCTGGGAAGCGTCTTTGAAGGAAGGGAAATTATTTGTTTGCTTGTTTGTTTGTTTGTTTGTTATTCTCAGGGCCCAGCACAGTGTCTTGCACAGAGCAGGCAGTGGTAAATAGTAGAAATTGCTGTTAATAGTATTACTATTATTGTGATAGATGCCTATCTGTTTTCCTTATTAGATTGTGAATTCCTTGAGGGCCAGCCGGGCACTTCAGTGGCATTCAATGACATTTGTCTAATGAATGAATACCTTCTAAATACAACAATTGCTTCAAAGTGATATTTGGAGTAGGAATATAGGATCCTTGAGTATTAAATTTTCAGAGACACAATGCCGATTTACATCCATTTCATGAGGGTGAAATTTTAGGCTCAAATTAATTTAAAGTAAATTTTGTAAGAAGAAATGTAAAATTTTATGCTTTGGGTTAAAAATTAAGCTGTAAAAGTTAAAGTGGGAAAAGCCTAACCTGCTGGTTCATATGGAAAAGGAGCTCAAATATGTTACATGATATGTCCATCTAAAAAAATTAAATTTTTGCAGTGGATTATAATTTGTATGTGAGTGTGACTGGAAAGATGAAAACGTAAGGAACACATTTCTAGGAGATTATCCTTTGGTTAGTGCCAATGTCTGCTGCCTGAAGAGCTCTTCCCTGTTACAGTGAAATCTTGTAAATGGCCCAACTAAGACTTTCTTTGCTCAAAAAGAATGCCTGTTCCTTGGGGTAACCATTGTTAACTGTTTTCAACAGGACATACTGGATGAAGTTCACATGCATGGCCCTCTGTTATAGACAAACCCACAGTGATATAATTTATGGTCCACAAGCTCTGCCTCCACCTCTTTCTCCGCCCCGGTCAAGAAAGCGTACCATAATGAAAGTGAGCAGGGTGACGTTATTATAGTGATAGCCTGGATCTGTTCCTAGTTATATTTTCTAAAAAGTCAATCAGTTCTCTAAATTTTGAAACTTTAATTATTAGTCATAAGAAATTACTATATTCCTCACAATTGACATCTTGGTTGAGAACCAAGATGTGTACAGTGCTATATTTTATTTGAAGAAAGAAGATTTTGGAGTCGCACCAATTGTAATTCATATGCAGCTTAGTCACTGCCATATTATCCTGAGCTAGTTGCTTAATATCTCTGCATCTGAAAAGTGGGCTACTTTATAAGTTGCTGTCAGAACTATAATTAATTATGTAAAACACTAAGCTAAGTGCCTATCTCCTAAATATCTTTCAAATCTGTACACATTTCTCTCCCCAACCCCCATCTCACCCCAATTGCATCCCTGTTTTAAGCCGCTAGTATCTATATTCTGGATTACAGCAACAGCCTTCTAACTAGTCTTTTGCTCCCAATCTTGCTTGCCCTATTTTGTTCAGAGCGAAGGATATTCTGAAATGCTGACCTGAGCCCTTAACAGGTATGTCCCTGGTATGGAGACAGATATGTAGCTGCCATATGAGTGCCTGTCATATGATGGGCTGGTCTGGCATTTGATGCATTATCTCATTTAATCTTCACAATAAGCCTGTGGAGTAGGTATCATTATTTACCTTTTAAAAACTGGTGATTGGAGAGATTGAGTGGCCCACAGCCATTCTTTTTCATTCTTCAAGGATCAAGGAACTTGTGTGTGTCCAGGTTGATGTGGTTCCAAAGATGATGCTCTCTTTTCCTATTTCAGACTGCCTCTGCATCGGGTTATCAGATACTGGTGCAGTTAAGCATCCTAATCCTATTATAGCTCTGTGTGTGCTAATTCTGGGCTTACCATACAGTCTCCTAGGAATCTGACTTTGCATGTCACTTGCCTACAGGGAGATGCAAATATCTGGTCATATATTAATAAACTGATGCTCTCGTTTTATATGTTTTTATGACATAGTGGACATGCATGAGCCTCCCTGGGTTTCCTCAATCCCGAAAGGTTAAGTTTCAGGATCAGCAAGTCTGAAGACCAGATTCTGGACTTTGATACATTTGCCAAGGGAAATACCACATGGTGTGAGTCTTCTGGTAGCCAGCCTGCTACAACTTTCTGATGCCTACAGTTAACCTTGATGACATTGATGAAAAATCTCTTATATGGTTTGAAACTTGACTGCTTTTATAGTCTTTTAGATAATAGCAAAGAGGAAGACTTTGTCTACACTGAGTTTCCTGAGACTTAGGCTAGCTGTTGTGAATGGCTGCTCATTTCTTAATGTTTTCTTTGTTTCAATTTCATCTTTATTGTATTTTTTTCCATTACCCTTTAGTCCTCTTATACTCCTCTCCCCCCAGCAATCACTACACTGTTGCCCATGTCCATGAGTCCTTTTACCTCTTTGTTCAATCCCTCTACCCCCTAATCCCCCACCACCAGCTGTCATCCTGCTCTCCATCTATGAGTCTGTCCCCATTTTCCTTGGTAGTTCAGTTTGTTCATTAGATTCCACATGAGTGAAATCATATGGCACTTGTCTTTCTCTGGCTAGTTTATTTCACTTAGCATAATGTTCTCCAGGTCCATCCATACTGTTGCAAAGAGTAAAATTTCCTTTTTTATGACCGGGTAGGATTCCATTGGGTGAATGTCCCATAGTTGTTTTATCCACTCATTTATTGATGGACAGTTGGGCTACTTCCCTTAATGATTTCTCAGACATTCAGTCAACAAATCTTTTGAGCTCTATTACAAGGGAGAATACAAAGAAATCCAGTATTTTAATATACTTACAGTGTAATTGGGATTATTAGACATGGAAAAAGAAATGACCAACAATTAAAAGTACCAGGTCACAGTACTTTCACGTAATAAGCATTCTATGAATCAGGTGGGTTGGAAGCAACTGATATGATGTATGACTGGAGCTTATGTAGGAGCTCAATAAACACTTGTTGAATGATTATTGATTGTTGACCTCCCAGATACCACTCTTTCACAGACAACTTCCACCCCTTATCTCTAGCGTTGACCTCCCTAAGAAGCTGCAGACTTGTGATATCAACTACTCACTGGACAGCTCCATCTCAATGAATGTACCATCAGCATCTCAATTACAACATATCAAAATTGATTTTATTAACTTTTCATTTTTGGAGAGGCAATATAACCTCAAGGTTAAGAGCATGGAGTCTGGGATATTAGTTTGAATTGCAGCTCCCATGCTTAATGGCTGAACGACCTTGGGAGAAAGTCTAACTCTTCTTTACTTGTGTGAGGGAATATAAAGTTCTTAGGATTTGATAAGATAATGGACACAAAGCATTTCACACCGTATTGCACACAGTTGGTAATCATTAAATGTTAGCTATTGTCGTAATTTCCCCCAAACTTCCTATTTTCTTTGTATGGTAATGATACCATTATCCTTTCCAATCCTCTCCTTTACCCTATCTCATCTAATTAGTTACCCAAAACTACATGTTCTACCTTTTATTATCTTTCAAATTATGATTCATTCAACGTACACTTATTCAACATCTGCTGAATGCCAAACACGTTGCCATCATGAGGCAAAAATGACACGGAGAGGGATACTTCTTCCTCTCTGTGTTGTGGAGACAGAGACACACGTAGTAGCAGCCTTCATGACCCATATAAGGGAAATGCACAAACTGTGTTCAAAAGAGCCTGGAAAAGAGATATCCTTTCGTCCTTTCAAAACCAATGCTCTCACTTAAGCCTGCATTATCTCTTACTATAGCTCTTGCAGGAGTTTTTCTTTTTTCTCTCTTTTTTAAATTATATTTTGTTGACTATGCTATAACAGTTGTCCTGATTTTTCTCCTTTTACCCTCCTTCCACCCAGCAACCCCCTCTCCCTCAGGCAATCTCCACACCATTGTTCATGTCCATGGGTCATGTGGATAAGTTCTTTTCCTGTACTGTACTTTACATCCCCATGGCTATTCTGTAACTACCTATTTGTACTTCTTAATCTGCTCACCTCTTCACCCATTCCTCCACAACCTTCTCCCATCTGGCAACCATCAAAACACTCTCTGTATCCACATTTCTATCTCTGTTCTTCTTGTTTGCCTAGTTTGTTTTTTTAGATTCAATTCTTCATAGATTTGTATTTATTGCCATTTTATTGTTCATAGTTTTGATCTTCTTCTTTTTCTTCAATAAGTCCCTTTAACATTTCATATAATAATGGTTTGGTGATGATGAACTCCTTTAGTGTTTTATTGTCTGGGAAGCTCTTTAACTGCCCTTCAATCCTAAATGATATCTTTGCTGGGTAGAACAGTCTTGGCAGTAGGTCCCTGTGCTTCATGACTTTGAACATTTCTTCCCAATCCCTTTAGCCTACAAAGCTTCTTTTGAGAAATCGGCTGACAGTCT